>JAHWFP010273316.1:0-16227 GCA_023313725.1 Lithobius niger
CGCCTTGCATTCTTGCTATTACGTGCACTGCATCATTATTGAAGTCGCGTGCTTGTTATTTTCGTGCGGTATTGGTACATAAAAAAAGTTCGTGCAAAGAACTGCGGCCATTGACGCTGCACTTGATCTCAGTTGATAACCATTGTTGAAGATGATGATCTATGGCAACCAGCTCCTGTTTTTCAATTAGGCCTTATCCAGGCTGTGTTAACGGACGTTAGTTCGACTCCCAGTATTCGACTTAAACCCTATTTCCATTTAAATTAGGAAAAATTTTCGCCGTGTTTCTTATATGCTATAGGTTGCTTTAAATAGGATACCTAGTAAGAGTTGTGCC
Organism: Lithobius niger; assembly: GCA_023313725.1. NCBI lineage: Eukaryota > Metazoa > Arthropoda > Chilopoda > Lithobiomorpha > Lithobiidae > Lithobius > Lithobius niger. The sequence continues at coordinate 338 of JAHWFP010273316.1, forward strand.
GCAAATCAGCTGACATACATACTGATCGAAATTAGCAGGTAAGAACTACTCTAGCTTTTATTTCCGTTGTAAGCAACTAATTAGAGTGAAATATTCAACAATTAAGTTTTATTTGCAAGCCTTGTACTAGTAATAAAATGTATTTGCATCCTGGCGCTGCTGCATTATGCTGTTATTAAGCCAGAAACTTCCAGGCATTTGGGATACGTGGGAAATCTAGAAAATGTTAAATGCAGCTAGGTCTTTTTGGGGGTTTTAGGGTAGGGAATGATACCTAAAAATGTGCTCAGAAATATTACAATTGAGGTTGGTTGTTCGAATTAACTGCTCTCTTTTTTACACCTTAGCCCGTTTTCTGATTCGATGCATTTCTTGGGAGCCTTGGGGGGGGGGGGGGGCCCCCCAATCCACGCCTCAATCAACCAAAAAAAACTAAAAAAGGGGTTGAAGTCTAATTCGCAACACGCAAGTTGGAATTAGAAACGTTTTGTACGAGGTTGAACTGTCCCATGTTTTGTGACTAGATTGTCGTGAAATGTTCAGTTCCAACGGAAAACGGAATACAAGGTCAACATGGTCGGTATTCGTTCAACCAGATCAGCTTACAGTTTCTTAATATAAATTTTCAATTCAACTTCATTCAACTTCGAACCTCTAACTTTCGTTCTGGATTAATGAAAATATTAAACTCAGGAGCTTCATTTCTCGGCATGGTCCCTCGGACACTACTCAACCAGACCGTGTTTCGCGTTACGGAGGGGTACGTGGTGGCAAGGGATTGGGGGGGGGGGGGAGATTATCGCTCGCTAGATACCTTTGCTAGATGTACTTTCCATTCTTCTCTAACTGTACTCTCACAAAACGAAGTATATGTAGATTATTCCTCTGTAGTTCGTAACAGTTTATTTTATTTCGCGCTGTTTATTTCTCCCGGCCGCCTGCAATAAGTATAACTTAGTTTCACCTCCTAACCCAAACGATCCCGAAGTTTTTTCTCGGAAAGTCTAGCCTCTAACCGACCCTCGACCCACATTTCGCTGTCGTTTTTCAACAACGCCACTGCCATTTTATGCTAAAATTTTCGACAATCACACGTGTAACGCTGACGTCACAACACTACTGTGGACGATGGTTTCGCGTTGACAGACCTCGTTGGAGGGTACCACTTTGTTTTTTCTAATTACAAAATCTGTGAAATCCCCAGTGTTTTAATATTTTACACTGCAACTGTCCCACCCACATACTTGAATTTCGTCGGATCAGAATTGAACAAATGTGTCTGGGTTTTGAGATGTTGCTGACGTAAATCGGCTACCCCCGTTTTTTGGCCACAACCGCATTAATTCGACGTGTGACACGTCGAATTAAAAAAGAAGCCGTGAAAAAAAAAGGCCACGGAGTAACCGAAGGAGACAATTTACTGTTTTGTTTAGTGTTTTTCTCGGGGGGGGGGGGGGGGCGTTTGAGGCTTAATGGCGCGTTGACAATTTGGTCATTAGTGCAAACCTCAGTCACAGTGCACTAGTCCGGGTTGTTACTACACCACGCATTAGAGATATTAAACAAAGACTAAGTTACGTAAGAAATTTCACTAGGAATCTGTTCTTTTCCTTATGTTTCCTCAGTTTTTTCCTCCGGTTGTTTTCCTTCGGCTATTTTCCTACGGTTATCTCCGACATTTAAAAAACAAATTTTCATGGCGTATTTTTCCATTGGCAGTTCTGTCCATTCATTTTTCCTTCGGCTTTCGTTATGCGGAAATCTTTCTCTTTGTTTTTTTTTCCTTTTTTTCCCCATTGGCTGTTTTTTCCAGGTTTCTTTTCCCTAGGCTTGTCTTTCCACCGTTTTATTATTCCTAAATTCAACGTTTCTTGAATGCATTTCTTTAAAACAAAACCGCAAAATTGACTTTCAAATCGACTTTCAAATAAAATCAATTTTAAAATTGTTGCTCTATTTATATTTATAACTAAAGGGAGTAATGGAGTATTTTAAAGTCAATCGAATACTTTACAGATAGGTTTTGTCACTCATAACATTTTTTCTTGAGACTGTGAACAAACCACCACTTTTCGTGGTCTATCCAAATTCCATAAATAGAGATTTGCAGTTTAGGTGATTGACTGACTTCATTCTGTGTTCAACAAATTTTATTTTTTCAGTTGTAATAGGAGATAAAATATTGCATTTATTTTGCGGTTATTATTATTCGTTTATTGAATTTAATAACTTCGTAATATTTAAGGATTTCTCATAACCAGGCATGATTACTCGATGTAGACTTGTAGTTGCCCCTTCTGAACTCTCTAAAATTTCATTGTCCAATACTGTCCAGTCAACGGACAATGAAATACGGACAGTGACAATGCCAGCTTCACTGCTGGGCAATGTTATCCATTAGTTTTGCCAGGGAATCGTGCATTCAGTAACTCTTAACCAACCCACGAATATCTCCACTTAATGTTCGCCTACTACTTGCGTTAAAAATGAACCTATCTTTGGGTTAAACTTCGTTACACCCGAGTTTACCTTATTTTATCTTTATTTCTATTTTAAAACGCTTGTCAGCGAATGAGTAAATCCAGCAGTACGGACACACATTTTACTGAATTGTCGTTCCTCTCGTTTTAACTCGCTGACAATAATTTTCCGATTAATCATAAATGGCACAGGTGGAAGAAACATATCTTGAAAACTTGTCATGGATATAAAATTTTGCTGAAAGTGTTGGTCGACAACTTGTCTCCTGAAGGTCCGGGGGGGGGGGGCCCGCTGGGAACTGATTAAATATTTTTCTCTGCTTATATTTAATGCTGGAAAATTGTGGAGCGACAACTTGTCTACCGCAAGAGCTGCTTGGGAGTGATTTATTCTTCACCATTCAGGTTTACAGTAAAATCATGCGAGGTGGGTGGGCCGGAGGGGGGGGGGGGTGTGAAAAAAAAAATAGTGGTAACCACTTGGTATTGTGGGGGAAGGGTAAATAAAGTTTAAAGTAAAATCTTACTTAAAAGTAATGTCTAAATTAAAATCTTGCTGGTAACCAATTTTGGTTGACAATTTACAGCCTACCGTAGATAGGATGGAGGGGGGGGGAGGGTAAAGGTAATTTATTTCATCACCACACTTGTTGTTTAAAATCAAATCTGATGGAAAACGTGTTGTTGACATGGCAGGTTTGGTTGGCTTGATACTGACAGACGTCCGTATCAGAATTCCTCACTAATCTCCACTGGAACCTGCCCTGGTATTTTTAACTGCGTTTGGCTGCGATTTTAAACGCATCTGTATTCTTATAGTGTAGTTACATATGCAATTATGCTTTCTACAGTTACTACACGGGAAAAAAGAAATCTAGGAATGGGCAGGGGCGGATTTAGCATTGTGCAGATGGTGCGTCCGTTCCCCCCCCCCCCCCCCGACCCTCTTCCTGTCTAAAAATTTGTATTTTTTTATGAGATTTGAATTTATCATATCATAAATCGCCTGTTAACAGCCGTGGCATATCTACGGTTCACCCTCCCTAAAAATGCTTTACGATCAGAAATCGTGAAATTGGCACAGACCAAATACCATTTTAGAAATTTGGTTACATTGAATCAACGTTTGACTAAGATGTATTTCTTTATTAAAGGAGTCGGGAAGGCAGTTTTTTTTTTAACGTAGGGCACAAGACCCATTTCATTATAAAAGCTTGGTAGCCCCCCCCCCCCCCACCCACCCCACCTATTATAGAAAAAAATGTGGATCCGTCCTGGGAATGGGCCGACCAGAGCAACCCTTTTTCCAGTGTGGGTACGAAATACATCAACATTTAAGTTCACATCTTAGTAGAGCATCCAGGTATGACAGAGCCGTCATTTCGGTCTTGCTACCCCTTAAATCACGATCGTGAAATAAAGAACTTTGGTATGTTGGCTTCTTGCTATGCAGCTTAATAAGACTTTCTACAGGTGGTGGAGCATTGCCTTCTAGCCAGCCTAGAAGACAGACAACTGATTAAATTGAAAGGAGTGGTATGACTAACCAATCAGTCCTTTCTTGCTGCCCCTGCAGAAGTGTCCGTATTTCACTGTCCGTGACTGTACATTATTCCTAGCATTCATTTAAACAAAAAGTAGATCTCCAGGTAGAAGCTACGAATATTTTATAAATTTATGCCTACAGGAAATTAACATACCACTGCTTGGACCAACCATTAAATATGGTAAAGTTCAGCGATATATACATGAACACAATGTCTTTTAGTAAAAATTCTTACCTGGACGTAATGAATATTTAAACTGGTGTTTTAATCGTGTAAATTCGTTTTGTTAGTTCATAATTATTGTAGATCCCTACGGACCTCGCCATTTTTGTTGCAGTAGCGCCACAGACTGATATGACCAGGAATCACTAGCACTAACAATCGATGATTGGCAGTGCTGGTGTTCAATAAATTCAGCTCGATCAGGGTTGTATTTTTTTCTGCATTTTTTTGTTATCGATTAGGTTAGGTCAGTTGCATTGGTTCGAATTTTACGGTTCTATCTTGTTATCAATGGTTAAGTTAGTTGCCTTGGTTGATATTTCACCAGGTAGGGTGCCGAGATTCACCACTTTTGTTATCGGTTATCAGGTTAGTTGCTAAGGTTCGTTTTTCACCAGACAGGCAAAAGAAGTTGCACCGCAGAATGACAATTGTGGTTTTGTCGGGTTAATGATTGCTCCGCCTGTTACATGCCGCTGTCAGCAGAAAAACATGGCTACTGGTTCGTCGGCGGCCGTACCACTTGCGTAACAACGTGAAATGTGGTTATAATGGATATATTTAGGTGGCGACAAGGCCATAAAACGAATTTTTACTAGAAAACATTGGTTTTCCTATACAGGCGCTAAACTTTACCATTACCACTGCTTCACAAAGCATTTTAATATTTTAATCAGGATTTTGAGTGTCAAATATATCTCATGGCAGAAGTTTTCATAAATATTTACAAACACTGACGTGACTGGGAGCTTGTACGTGCACTGAGCCACTTGCTCGACTGGTGGTGCTCGAGCGGAGAGGTGGTTGCCCATAACGCGCTAAACTCTGTCACTTCGGTTTTTTAATCCAACGAAATATTGATGCTAGGAGACAAAATGAAGATTGGGAAGTAGACTTGAATGCTAATTATTTTGCAATTATATCCCGAGTGCTAACCAACATGCTGTCTATCTGGGAGAGGGGCCAGCATTTTTATTAGAAGAGAAGGGGTCGTAGCAAATTCTAAAATTTTGGTAAATCGTTCCTAAATGTGTCATTCCTAAATTTGTTAGTACAACATTGCTGCCGAATCTTGACTTGAGGTAGACTTAAGGCATTGACGTATTAGGGCGCGTTTATGCAACGACTCGCCTTTGCATTCTCGCAGCTAGAACTCATCGCGATGGCAAAGGTGACAATTGCCATGGTAACAACGCTAAATGGATTAGCTAAACCCGACATCGTTTGAGTAAGTACTTTGCAGTCTTATAATCCGTGCTAATAATATAAAGAATTCCTCATGACGAAACAATTTTCCCAAACGCTTCTGAACTCACGTTATTTACTGTTTTCGTTGCGCGGCGGCAGACATAAAACCGCCGCCATGTTGGAATTTGAGGTGATTTCTATCTTCTAGCTGCGAGAATGCAAAAGCGAGTGGTTGCGTAAACGTGCCCTTACCCTGAACGCACAAAAAACGCGAGTTACAGCTCGCCAACCAGTGGAGTAAATAAATATTTTGGAGTTGGGTAAATTGCACATGTTTAAACCCCTTCAGCCATTTGTGTGAACAAAAATGGCTGGGGGGCAGTGGCACCACCCATGTGTAATTGCTCCTCCCAAGACTCGCACTATCAGATTAAAATCTTACGAAAATAGCCTGGCGCCATCTAGCGTCAGTGTTACCCTTCACAGCTTAGTCCCAGATACACCAAATTTTCATAAAGGGAGGCTCGTGGCTGGTTTTGTTTCGTTGAGAGAAAACTGCGTTGTGCATTTCTTCGCTTGACCAAGCAAGTGCTAGTTCAAGATTCTACGAACTTCAGTCGGTGATAGTGCAGCTTTAACATTAAAACTGCAAGCTTCCAGATTTTTTCTACAGACACCGCGAAGGCTCGGCTTTTTCGCCATCAACAATCCAGTGTCCAAACGTGATATTTATATCAAAACGGAACAAATAAATAAGGAATAAATTACTCCATGAAAAATCTTTTTGATTAACTTTCGGACCCATTATCATTCTTTCTTTTCCGAAGCAAATTCCTGGACGCGCCAATGATTGGGGGCAAAGTTTTAGCTTTCTACCGAATTTTTCAACGTCCATAACATCTCAAGCCATGGGACGAACTCTAGTTTATAATGTAGAAGTACAAACATCATGCATAGTGCATCCATAATATAGGCCATGCTACTGTATGTATCAAAAATGGTTTTACCATTGAAACTATGCTCTCAGCCAGCTCTCGAAAAATTTAGTTTGTTTATTTTATTGTTCTTGAACCTTTGGTAATACTAATATTTGATACAGCAATTTATCTTCACATTCATTAATGCATGTCTCCATAGAAAAAGTTACGCCCCTCGGTTCGTTCTTGGGGCGGCACTAGTCCCTCCTCCCATGCCCACCATTATTTAAGCCAGTTGCCAACTATGTCAAAGCTGTTAAGTCGCAAAGCTGGCAAAGATATGGAGTCTTTACCCTTAACACATCTTACCGCTTTGCTGCGCAGCGTCTAGTTTTTATTTACTATACTATTTTAGGTTCTAGTTGGCCACTCCGTGCTGATTTTTGGATAATGGATTGATCACGCCTATAGTAAAAATTTCTCTTCGAGCAGACTAACCAACATGGCGACCTTATCGCTCACTTCATCGCTTTCCTGACGTGGAAAACCTCTGAATTCGCAGGCTAGGGATATTGTTTGCAGTGTCTTCAAATATATGGAGGCTCAGGACAAAACACGGATGCTAAAACGACAAATTCAAAAGAGACCAGCTTTGTTACTGGGAAATCTACAGAACGTTAAGACGTGTCTTGTCAGTAGCAAAATGAATATCGAGAGCCCGATTAGGCCCGATTAGGCCACATACCGCCACGGCCTAGCACGTCGAAAGCCGAAGCGAAAATCTTGGCAACACCGCACAGAAAAATTGCCAAACTTGCTTGCGCTTTGCAGTTAGGATTTCAACCAGAATCGCTGTAGATTTCTTCGGCAAGTTCAAAAATGGCATAGCCAGAACCACGTTTGTTTACTAGACAGATGCAGTGACACGGTAAGGAGTAGTTACGTGGCCGCTTCATACCACCGGGAAAAAGGCGGCGTTTGATATTATTGCATGCTGGCTCTAACGAAGGATTTGTAAACAGTGCTCAACTTCTTTTCATTAGAAAACGATTACCATGAAGAAATGAACGGCGATTGTTTTAAAAACTGGATAAAACTACTACCCAACATTCCTGCCAACTCTATGATTGTGATGGACAACGTTCCGTGTCATTCATTCAACTCGACAAGGCACCAACAAGCAACAGCAATAGATTCGTGGCTCGAAAAAGAAATTTCCGTACCACTGCGAACTGAATTCCAACGAGTTAATTTAGAAATAAAAATAAATGTCAGGCCCGCTTCTGACCTATTCGGATAATCTTTTGACCCTGTCAAGAACGCAGGTTTCCTATTTTTTCAAGTCCAGGCATTTGCAATTTCATTTCAAGTTTTCATCCTCAAAGAAGCCATGCAACACCCCCCCCTCCCCCACCCGCAATTAACCCTCAAGCAATGTCGAAAGAAAATCGGGTTCCTATACTTCAGCACTATAAAATGATATTCTAAAACAGTTAATAAAAATAAAATGAAAACAAAATAAAATCATCTCGTCCTATCAGTCTTGATTTTCGTCAATATAGTCCGAGCGCTTGCAGGAAGTGCGTGTAAAAGGTTCCAATCACCGCCAATGTTAGTGCATCTGCGTGACAGGCGATTGCAAACGTTCATAAATACAGCGATTTACAGTGGCCAACCAGAACCTAAAATAGTATAGGCATGACATAACGCACTTTTTGTCAACGAAAATATAAAATACCTGTGAATTTAGAACTTTTGGCCTCAAATGCTTTATTCTTAACGATAAAGTGACCTAGCCAGCTCTGTAAGAGCCAGAAGGAAAAAGCGGCCTTTCTCTAGCAGTCTTCGTCTAAGGGAAAGCCTTCCTTCTTCCATCCTAGTAGACCGTCCTTCTCCCGAAAGGCCTCGGTTTACGGTGTGCTCAAGTATCAAAAGCAAGTGGCTCCACAAGTTTTCAGCGCTGCCTTCTCACGCTTTGCTCAGAAAGTCGTTCTGTTAAAACGACGATGCATTAAGTCTGTGGATTTGCCCGCCGTTGCCTCAATGAAACGGCTATACTCGACCGCTCTACTGGATTTTGCTGTCTTGCGTTCTTCCGGAACAGTTTATATAAACTGTTAATGCATCGTCACCCTGATTAAATGTGCATGCCCGTGAACTGCCTATCCAATGAAATTGGCTGGTGCTGTTGGATGCTGATGACCAACCAGTCAAAGGCTTAGTCTATGTGGAGCTTCTGTTTTATCGACAAGTTCTGTCCTCGATCAAGAGGATGGAATTGACTGTCTCATTGAACATTGAACATCTTCGTTCAGTAAATTCACCGTTCATTTGCAATGTTGCAGACTAATGTCATCTCCTTTCAGCTGGATGCAAATGTTTTGCCTCGTTAGTCCAGTCAAATTGGATCAAATTTTCGGAATAATTCATTGATGTTCGTAATGACAAATTTAACATCCCCTGCTGTCGGAAGCGAATGCCGCCATCTTGGAAACTTGGCACCCAAAAACTTTTTTCAGTATTTATATAGCGTACGTTGCTCGCGAAAAAATGTTCTGCCCAAAAATGTACAGCACGAAATTTTCTACAAAAAAGGTTCTATTTATTTTTTTCTGCCATCTTGGAATCGTGGTGTTCGTAATGGGATTTTTCAATACGTCACGGAAACTGCTGCTCAGGTATTTTCTAGGGCCGAAATTGTAGATCATGGAATTGTCTACAAAAAGGTTCGAATAGGTTTTTTTTTTTAATTTGAGTCAAGAATAATTCAGCGAAGACGATTCAAAGAGGACACGTGTATTGCACGTGTTCAATGGGCCTATCATAATTTCGGTTTGGATTAATAGAAAAAATGGATCTACACCTTTACAGAAAATCGTAAGCGTGTCCATTTTGGGCTATTAGCAGCTCTCAAGAGTACTCTGAATTCGAAAATCTATGCTTTTGCCGCTATGACATCACCTCTTCACTTTAAATAGGCGTCAGACGGTTCCTGTTCAGTTGAAAGTCATGATAGCCTCAGTTGACACAAATTAGGGACACAAATTAGGGTATTCTTCCCGCAGTACTCGTTGTGGTGAGTAAGGCTGGGACTAAACAAAGGCACTACGTTCAATGCTTTCATCATGCAGGCCTACCTCAATGCTACTTTGGAAATATGTGCTACGAAAGAAATCCCAGCACATAATATACGGCTATAGAATACGGCTACAAAGACGAAGATGGAGCTATCATACATGTTTAAATGTTATGTCCTTGCAGAGGTGAAGGTACTGCTCTCCATTTAGAAAACTTAAAAGGCTAAAATGTTTAGTGGAACAACACTACTGAACTACTAACTACTATTAAACGACTAATTTATTGCAGTGTGATTTTCGAACAAAGCTGTGAAAAGCATTTTATCATTTGACTTTTTTGTTGCCATTTTTGAAACATACACAACGGTATACATCAACACTATATGGCACATAAGGGTATAAATCATTTCTCTGAGCACATTTACGAAAATATAGGAGAATCCAAGACGGGTGGCAATTTTAAAAGCACAGGCCTCGAGCAACTTGTCAATTTATTTTGACGTTTAGAAAATGTTAATCGACACATAGAAACGGAGCAATGGTAAATTAGTCTAATTAAATACAGACCAAAAAGCTGACAATTTAATGACCTAAACGATTTTGGTTGTAAACACTAACTTCAAAAGACGTCAGTTCTTAAAACTAACCTTCGCATAGTGCTGGCCATGGCGTATGGGATTTTAGTCTAGCCTAGTTTCCAACTCTTGTGACCTTGAAAAAGGATAACTAATATTTTGAGAATGTAACCTGTAACAATAAAATAATGCTTTAATAATGCTAGCTCTTAGAGCAGTTTCAAAGCTGGTTGAGTAAACAATCGATGCATGCAGGATTGTTGGGTTTATCGTGCTAGGTATCGGAACGGAAAAACTGGCAATTCAGCAAAATAAGTGGGGTCCTCCTGATGAAAAAAAACCATTACTTCCCTTCGAAAACTAAACGGGGGTTCATACGGAGGGGGAGCAGGGATGGGGGATATTGAGACCACACATTCTGGAATGCGGGGGCCGGGGGGGGGGGGGGCAGAGGTGCGGAGAGGGAAAAAGTTATGGGCTAATCTCGCCATACAATGGGAGAATGTGGGGGGGGGGGATGTATGGGAATTCGGAAGAGACGGCAGAGGTGTCACCTTTTCTTTGCATGCTGCCCAGTAAAAGTATTTCGCTCAGGTATGTGCGAACTGGGTAGACCGGCGTATGTTACAGCTAGTTTACATTATGGATGAAATACGTTTATAGATGAAAGATGATTATTTTTCAATATCGAAATTGGAGCTAAGCTACAAATGTTTCTCTCTGTACCACCTTCCTTTCTGCTTCTGTGCACCACCAAGCAAGGCGGTGGTAGTTCTAATTACGAAAAATGGATGTAATTAGGCTTAGATAAAAGATGGAGATGTATAATTGTATATGTTCCAACGAGGGTAATAAAATGGTTTTCTCGTCGTTGGAACTGCCACCGCATCGCTACGGTGAATTGAAGCAGAAAGCACGATGCCACAGCAGACAGCCGCATTTAAGCTAGTTATAACCCGTTTTATTATCCACAATTCATCTATGCCTAATACTTCCATTTATCTTAATTGAACTGCAACGTCGTCACTTTGAATAGAAGGATGGCACTATAGCAGAGAAACTTCTGTAGCTTGCTCCAAATTTTGATAAAAACGTCCACGTCCCTTGTTGAAAAATGTAGGTCACCTTTCGTCTCAGCTTGATTACATCCATTTATGTTAATTAGAACTGTCTGTGAATAGAAACAGTATGCCCGTGCTACAGTTTAGAGAAACGGTGTACCTTACGTCCTAATTATGATAACCCGTTTGTATTATCCTTGTTTAAGAACTATGATCACCATTTATCTGAGCGTAAATACACCCATCTATATTAGAACTCTCACGTGGCTAAACATAACATACACAAGCACATACGCTGTTATGTGTATGGAACACAGATGACGTAATAGTTCAAATTACGTGTTTGGGTCAAATAATTCCGCAAAATATTAATGGAAAACGAAAATGGTGAACTGTTTAGGTCATGCAGCCAAAAGTTGTCATTTAAGACGTTTGATCTTAGGATATTTCAAATTGCCGAGTGTCACCCTACGTATACCAACGTTACAAACCAACATCCAATATAACACGGCTGTAGCTCTTTAGGTCATAAAATATTAGTAGTTACGAAGGTTGGAGAACTGACATTCCTTGATGTTAGTGCTGTCACTGCCGAAATCTACGTGCTCGGGATATAATTGTAAAATAATTAGCATTACAACTGGGTAATTAAATTGTCAATGTTCCTCCGTTTCTATGTGTCCGCTTAATATTTTATAAATGTCAAAATAAAGATCACGTTTCACGTTTTCACGTGGGTATCACGTTTTTTGTGTACAAAAACCATTCGAAATTATTATACTTCATGCAAAATTTAACTTTGTACGATAAATTACCTTAATTTGACATAAAATAAAATTGAAATAAAATTGTAATGTAAGCAGCCGTCATCTTTGTACACCAAAGATTTTTTTGATCACACAATCTTCGACCTTCCAAAGGATTTGCTTTCTTCATTCATGAATCAATTTATCTCTGCTAGTTGCCCCATTTTTACGCACGCCAACTCGGGAGAAAAGCAGACAGGCTCTCACTTTCCTATTGGAGAAAGCCACTTCAATTCCGAAAGACATCGTTCATTCCGAGACCATTTACGTCGAAAATGAAACCATCCATAACACTGAAGACAAAACAAAAGACCGTCGGTCAAAGGAATGATGGTCATGCTACTAACGTGAAGTCGAAAGCAGCCATTGTAACGAAAGTAATAAAAAGACCAACTCGAAAGTGATGAGGAAAACTGGATAAACTGGATAAATGTTAATCCCACCGGAATTGGAAAAGAAAGTAGATGTGCACAAATGCTTATGCTCAGACGCTTTCCTGTAACTTTCCGTTCCGAAGTGCGTCCGACTGCTGGTTAGCTTTTTAGATTTGTTCCGATTTGAGCTGTATATGGTCATACTACTCAGTAGGACTGTCACGCACCTGGAAACTTGTGTATTTTGCATACACCAGGACTGCGCATGAAATATGAAGGAAGAGCAATTCCAGAAAACTAGAACAATCGGTTTTAGCTACCTGGTCTGTGGGAATGGTAGTTTTCTAGTTTCCTATTTCGATTCTTTTGTTCTGATATGGTGGGACCTTAAAAGCAGCAACATTAACGCCATCCAAGTACAAGACATGTGACACCCTCCGTAATAATAGTTGCTGGATTTGCAATGCTGTTGCAAACAAACCGCAGTCCTATTTGCTGCACCACTAAAATCTTCACAATCCAGATGTCTACAGTTCATCTGCAAATTTAGGGTAAGGATCCTGAATTTTTCCAGTCATGCATTCGGCAATTACAAGATTCTAGCGTTTTGGAACGTGTAATTACAGTATTACAGCTGCTGTTAACACTCCTGAAGCCGTTTCCTCCAGCAGGTTTTTCATCTCACCAGTGTTAAAAGATTCAACATAAAAGTGCCAACTTTTTTCATGGATGAACTAAATTGGAAAAAACGGTTCCTCATTCATTTGGATGGGCCACAATCCTGAATTGTTTTGAGCAAGGTTTGGGTCCAAGGTCGCCGTCATTATTACACATCTAGAATTCTACTCATGTCTCTTTATGAGACTTTCCTAACGCCATTGTGAATTCATTGTCTCCTTATGGATTTTTTGCCGCATCTGTTCTTGGGAAGAATTTCATCCCATAAAAACGACTACGACTCCACGACTCTTCGTCCTCTGCGAAATCACCAGTCCGTAGACTTCACTGCCGATGCTTCAGCAGCGAAATTTGGCTATCACTATTTGATGGCTCTCTCCTCAGCGATGCCACGAAGAAGATGGTCGACACGAATTTGGTTCCAATCAACGCCGCCATCTCAAGTGAGATTGCATTCAATCTTACAAGCGAAGTAACTTCCACTCAGTCGTATTTCCATCTCCCCCAAACCAGCCTTGGGAACTTACCATGCCTATGGAAATTGATACCATTACTTACAAACCATTTGTAACAAAACGAACATCGGTGCACTCATGGAGCACCCGACAAATCCCTTGTCACGATTTCTGTGGGTTATCCTTGGACTATGTCTCCGCAAAAAAGATCTAGTGAACCATCCAATCTGAACAAAGCTTTCTTTACCTTTTATTCAAGCGTCGCTCCTTCACAGAATTTGTGACAAAATAATCTTGCGAGGAGCAAACATTTGCATTTCCAATGACCAACTCTTCACCTTACATCTGGTCGTTTCGTTCCTTTTTTCTTTTTGGATTAACAAAAAGAACCCCTGAACCCCAGTTAAGCCACTTGAGCCACTCAACGCTCACTGCTACTACCACGCCGGACGATTTGCATTTACTCACTAGGCTCCATAACATCCTCACTAAATTTGAAATCTCTCTGGGGGAAAAAAGACATCAACTTACGAGAAATTGACTTGAAACTTTCATCAATCGAACAAACATTACTAAACTTTCCGGCCAAGACTGACCAGACCCCTTGTATGACTAAACAAGACTTCGACTGATGGTCTGCCAACTTGGGCTCCGAACTACAAGAATATCACCTTAATCTCCAAATCGCTCTTACGAACAACTAAAACTTGGCTTTGATGACATTTTAAAAAAGTTGGACGATCTACCAGCTGCACATACTCAACCCAAAAATGTAATTGGTAACCAAGCCTCCAGTCACTCCTTCACACCAGATATCACCACAAAGTCATTTCAGTGCTCTTCCATCCTTACCATTCAAGAGGAGGGCGATATTGAACTCTGCTTCACACACCTATCCCAAAAACTGTTCCGATTGGGGAATTGACAAATCCAATTCCTACCCAACCTACAAACTTGCTAAAGCCGGGCCAACACACCCTACCACCAAATATTAATATTCACAGAAATCGTAAATTGTAGAAACCACCACCTGTTTCTGGAAATCTGAGCCCTAACTACGTGCCTCCCCAATCGTGTAACCAGACTTCGAAATCCTTTATGGCTTCTTCCTCTCCCAATGAGAAACCACTTCTTTTCATTGGGGACTCCCATATTCGTGGTGTCAGACCACCTACTATGTGTCGAGCAAAAACCTGGTGTTTTCCAGGCGCCACTGTCCAGTTCATTAACAATACCCTTCCAGGCCTCCTCCATCTTTTTCCTAAGGATGCCGACTTTGTTATCACAGCGGGATCAAGCAACATCGCCATTGACTCCCCTACTGAAAATGCTAGACATCTCCATAAAACCTGATTTAAAGTGTCTACTTCTGAATGCTTAGGAGTATTTTAAAAAACTTATCATTCTTTCACACTTTGCTGGCGCAAAACTTTTATGATTTGTATTTTGTTACTGAAACTTGGTTGGGTGTGGGGGACGCTGATGCTACTGTTCTCGGGGGATACTCTGTCGACATTCGCCATGACCGTAGGTCACACGCTGGAGGCACCATGGTGGTCTATAAGCGAAACCCTCCTACCACGCTGGTGCACCTTTCTGCTGAGTCTGAATCTTTGCGTCATTATCCCAAATTTTAACATTCAGTTTATTTGTCTATCTGTCCCTCCCACCCATTTCCCTCCTCAAACTCGTTGTTCCCTCCTAGCTACTTGTAGTAAGTCTTTGTTATTTGTGTATTTGTGTTGGTGTATGTGTATTTGTCTTTCACAGAAAGTAGTGAACCAGCAGATCTTGATTTTCTTGCTTCATTTGATATTGATAGTAACCTACCATCCTGTAAACTTAGGAATGACTCCTACTGCTCAGCGAATGATCTTTCTAAAACCATTAATTCGTACTCTTTAGGCACTTCTTTTATTTTAATGGGCATTAATGCACAGAGTCTGAATGCCAACTTTTCTGAACTTGAAATGCTCGTTTCAGGCTTTGAAAGCATGCCAAATGTTATTGCTATTTCGGAAACTTGGATCTAGAATGGACAGGAGGATTTATTCTCTCTGAATGGCTTTAGGAACATCGGATGCAATAACCTGAAAAAACGTAATGATCATGGTGGTGTCATGCTATATCTCGATGTTTCACTAAATTTCAAAACGAGGGAAGACCTGCAGTTAACGGTGAGCAGATATGTTGCACAGTCTTTATTCGTTGAGATTGAACGCTGCAATCAAACAAATATTTTAATTGGTGTGGTCTACAGGCAGCACGGAAATTTTGCTGAATTTAAGAATTCATTTTCGACATATTATGGCTCAGGCTACGAAAGAAAATAAATTAATTTATATTCTTGGTGATTTCAATATAAATCTTCTTGACTATTCATCAGACAAGCAGGTTTCTAGCTTCCTGGATACAGTTCAAAGTGCAGGTCTCGCGCCCACTATTAGGCTACCTACTCGTATAACTACCACATCTGCAACTCTTATAGACAACATTCTTTCTAATAATCT
>JAHWFP010273316.1:21227-37637 GCA_023313725.1 Lithobius niger
ATTTGACGTTTATCCTTTGGCGTAAAAAAGACCTCGGTCTTATCACATGATCTTGTTTCATGTATATATACTATGCAATAAAAGCCATTTCTGATTCTGATTCTGATTTATTTTGGCCTATTTACCTATTCACTTATCCAAATTGATAATCTTTCTAAATTTATTCTGACTTCCTTTAATACAAAGCTTAATAACATTCTTTTAGGCGATTTTAACCTTTCCTCCGAGAACTGGCAGACCGGCCTCGCTTCTGACAAACCCCACCGTGACTTCTTAAGCAGTATTACCCCACTGGCTCTCACGCAATTGGTTGATTTTCCGACTCGAGGATCTAATATTTTAGACTTGGTTTTTACGACTGAGAACAGGCTTATTTACGGTCTTACTTACATTCCAAACTTAGGTACTAGTGACCATAGCACTGTTGAGTTTTCTATTAACAACACCAGCACTCTTGTAAATCAGTCCCTTAAGCAACGTGCACCCATGAACTTTGAAAAGTTAAGATTACGGTTATCAAACTTAAATTGGCCCTCTATATTTTTTGGGAATGACTCAAATGTCGATGACTTTTCGAACCCACCCCAAACAACCTTCAGTGTCATATTGAAGCTTCTAGATACGTAGGTCATCCTAACACTCGAGATTCCTCACATTTTCTTCCATCCTTCATCCAAAAGATTGGTGTTAAAAATTTAAAATGTTGGAACCGACTTAAAAAATCAAATTCACCACCAACAAACTACTTTACGACAAGTTACGACTGGCCTACTCTGATGCTGTAAATTCTTGGCACGCCAGGCGTGAAATTTTCCACCACTATTAAAAACTGGATGTTATACAACCTCCGACTTAGATAAGTCTAATCTCTTAAATTCTATCTTTATTGCTAATGCTCAAATTGACATTTCACAAAATCCAGCTTCATCTACTGTTATTCCACAAATTCTCACCTTGACCCCTCTATCGGAGATGACCTTTAACCGTGAAAGTTTACTCTCCATTATTGCAAATTTAAAATCTAGTCATTCATTGGGCCCAGACGGATTTTCCACCTTTTTTTTTCATACAACTTGCAACCGAATTGGTGGGCCCCTTGATTTTCATTTTTAATTTTTCTTTCGCAACTGGCACTATTCCATCTTGCTGGAATCAGGCAATTGTTATAACTGTTTTTAAGAAGAGAAATCCATCTGATCATCAAATTATCGTCCTATTGCATGCTACTTCAGTAGCATGCAAATTGATGGAAACCCAAATCCGAGTGAGTGGTCTTAAATATTTCACTGAACACAACCCTATTAAATCTGACCAATTCGGGTTTCTGCCACGACGTTCAACTGCACCAATTACTTCTGTGCTTGGACCGGTGGTCCTCTTCATTGGATATTGGTATCCCATTTGATATAATATATTACAATTTCTGTAAGGCTTTCGAATCTGTTATTCATTCTAAATTATTAGTAAAACTGGTTAATATTGGCGTTAGTGGCAAACTACTAACCTGAATTGGCGCTTTTCTGTCAAACCGATCACAACGTATTAAAATTGGTGATTCTTATTCCTCATGGGGGAAGCTTTCTAGTGGTGTTCCCCAGGGTTCTGGTCTTGGTCCGATCCTTTTTGTCATATTCTTAAACGATCTTTCCTTTGACCGTACATCTGATAGCCGTTTCCACTATAAATTTTCTGATGCCCTTAAAGCGGGTTCCTCTATTGTAAATTTAACCGATGGCTTTCATTTATTTGAAGAGATCAACTATATCTATAACTGGTCTATTTTTTGGCAACTGCCTCTCTTCCTGAGTAAATGCTGTACTTTCCATATTGGTGAACAAAACCCTGGCTTACTATACTCTATGGCAAATGCCAACCTGAACGTTTTAACAAATATCTGTGACCTTGGGGTTTGGTTCTTAACTAACCTCAAATCCACCTTACACTGTAACAAAATCTCTTCCCTTGCTTTTCGCAGACTAGCGTTAATACGTAAATGTTTTACTTCTAACAACCAAGAAATTAAGACTTGTGCTTTTTGCATCTTTGTTCGCCCGATTTTAGAGTACGCCAGTCCGGTTTGGTCCCCTCATTTACTCCAAGATATCGATGTCCTGGAGTCTGTCCAACGTTCTTTCACCCGACAAATGCCTGGCCTGAGGTCTCTACCGGTTGACGAACGACTCAAACTTTCCTGCCTTGAGCCTCTGGAGCTGCGTCGCCTTCGGGCTGACCTTATTTTGACATTTCAGATTTTAAAGCTTTCTTCCGGTCGACCTTCCTTTTTTCGATTTAGCGGCCCCATCTATGACTCGCGGACATTCTTTAAAACTTTCTCTGCCTAAATTCTCCACGGAGTGTAGGCGATCTTTGTTCACTGTTCGTGTCGTCAGCATGTGGAACTGTCTCCTTCAGCACGTTGTGTCAGCGCCATCCGTACCAATTTTTAAACGACGTTTGTCTCTTTGCCCTTTCAACAAGTTTCTGAAACGAACTTACTAACTCTTAGGGCCAGTGTAAGAAGCATGCCCTTCTGTGTCCTCCCCCCCACTTGGGGGTAAACTGATTATTATTAACAATCCACTCCTCTTACCACGTGGTGTTCCTTAACTCTTCATAGAACTCCATGATTCAACTGGAATCGTGGAGTTACTACCAAAGGAGAAAGGATCCAAAGGAGAAAGGATACACAGATCCTTGATCCTTGCCATGGCGTATAACAAATCCCTGAAATCCTTACCTGAAGTAACGTGAAGACAATGTGGTTGGTTTTTATGGAAAAACCCTCCCCTCCCACCTATGTTCATACCCTTTTGAGAACTATTATTTCCGTTTTCACAAAAAGCCAATGCACACCGTCAATTTTGACTATGTAGATTTTTCGTCAATGTGCATTTTGTTTCTATTGCCTAACAATAAAAATTTACATTCTTTCCCCTCACCACCATGATATATTTGTGTACATGCGCACTGGTTATCTCCAGGGAAGAATAAGAACAAGAATGCTAAATTTACAGAAATGAATATTATCGTTAGGCAATTCGTGGGCCTGCTTTTTCTACTGCCTATTTAATGTTTAGTAATTCTCAGTAGTTTATATTTGGTGTTACATTTAGTCGTGATGTTCTTTTTAACGTAATAATGCCTTTATGATTGCAGCCTCACTTACAATGGATCTTTTTCTAGTGGCTATTATTTTCCATATCTTCTTTGGCTTGGCTCTAACACCAGGTAAGTTACATTTTTCTTTTAACAGAGCTAGTTCTACCTTTTTGTGTTTCGGTTTACTTGAACCGGATGTAAAAAATGTAGCTTTTTTTTGTAATCCTTAAGTAGTCTGAACGACTGTAGAAATAAACCCTGAACCTGATCACATATTAGGGGGCCTTAAACGATAAAAACCTTTTCTCAGCGGCTCTCAACCAGAGTTGAAAAGACGCGCTAAGTGGTACTTCCAATTGCCAGTTTTATCGTTTGGATGAAGGATCTGATTGCTTGATGCATTTGTTTGAAGATTAAAAGTACACGTGCCAATGCTGAAAAATCGTGCATGCAAATTGAAGCTTTTGTGGAAGGAGTGATGAAACCATACATTTTTTTTTTAGCAGTCAAAGAGTGGGAAGCGCACAGAAAAATTCATCCCTTAAAACCCTTAATTTGGCACAACTAATAGCGATTTTTTAAAGTCTGGACTTCGGTCAGTCACGCGATTCGAACCATCGGTCTGTTGGTGAGGAGACGAAGACGCTAACCTCTAGGCTGTTGTTGCCCGTTTTGCTGAGGGTCCCCGGGAACCCATCACAAAGCTGGCGACGCGTGTTGGGACTTGTAGTACATATCCCGCAGGATACAACGCCGGATTAAGGGTTAAGGTAGGTTCTGCGGAGGGGGGGGGGACAGTTCCTATCATTAAATGCCTAAAAGCTTTTGATTTTACTACCAAAGAAGCCTATTAAAAGGAAAATTTTTAATGTTGGCAGCTAAGACCATAAAAACGTTCAAGACCCAAAATATCATTGCCTTTTCGGTTGAAATAAATAATGACGCCATCTTAAATGTTTAACACCCTTGCCATCATTTTACAGGACCACTTTTATCCAAAACATAGCTTCCATCGCCGCCTTGAATTCGCTGTAGCTCTTTCAGTATGCGACTTCTAAAGCACCAGATAAACCAGAAAACTTGTGGTATGAAAACTTTGCACAACCCTTAACCTTAAGAAGCTGATAAACGGTGTCCATGTTATAGCTATCGCTTACTATTCCATCCCTTGTCACAATGTCGTTAGTGAGAAGCTGTAGGTTTAGTTTCCTTGCTCAATGACATGTGAGAAGAACCTTGGTTATCCAACGAAATTCTCATATGGCATGCACGAGCGCAACTTCTACAGGTTCAGCACGTGAATATGGCAATAAATTTATTTTCCGTAATGTGGAGAACCCAGAAGTGTTTTTGAATCGACTAATGAAGATAATAACCAAAGTGGTTTTAGGAGAAACACTGCACAAGAGCCACACAGTTGCCACAGTTTGTTGCACAATCTTTCACATACGTATAGCAAGCCCCATTTAGCTGTGGTGATGTTGGCAGATCACTGGCCCGCTTCATGGAGTGAATGGAGTGTAGCGAAATTTGTGTATATCGGCACCCTGTGTCTTATTTCCGTTGAAAAATTATTTGCTCCACTGCGACTGGAGAGCTTCTTTGCGAGTCAAGAGGACTGGCACCTGTTTGCTGCAGGTGGATGTTAACAAAAGAAGCTGGAAAATTACTGAGAAATTAACTAATGTGTTAGTTGCTGGGGCCGATGGCTCAGTGGCGTGGGTCCCTGACAAAAATGAGTGTCGTGAGGCACCGCAATAGGTAGCCATTTTAGTTCCTTTCTGTTAACCTTATCCCAGCTTTAACCATAATTCCATAGAGTGAATAACTGTTTCCATATGTCTGCCATAAACCATGCGACAATTTGATAAATGCCCTGTTTATAATAAACCGTGTCCATTTTGTGCTAGCCTAAAACGAGAGTGGTTCTTTCACCCAAGCCATGCCTTAGTAGAACCCACAAGATGTCTGACCCCACAGCATATACTACGTTTGGCGACGAAGTGATGCTTGGCATGGGTAATAACTTTAGCTCTATAAATTCGCCTGCAGCTACAGTCCCTGTGCTGCGGATTTGTGGCGAGTTAGTATTTTTTTCCATTCTGGCAAATGAAATTAGTACTCTGTAAGGTTTTATGATTAAGCTTAAGATTTTCCTAAATGATGTTCGTGGGTCAATAGTTAAAATTGGTACCTTATTAACTAGAACCGGATTGATCAATCAGATTTGATACTTAATTTGTACAATAAGCTGTGTCCTGAGTGATGCGTAGGTGTATCCACACTGTCGATACTATAAAAAAGGATGGTATGTTAAAAACGTAGTTTGATGCTCTTATCCAAGTGGGCATTGTTGATTTAAATGCAGTTAATGCAGTAGTTAATGCTAACGCTAATTTTACACCTTACTGTGAACAGTTCTGAATCCAATTCCGACATAGCGGGAAAATCGGCAGGCCTTTATTCTGAATTTGATGCAGAAACTGACACGTCGGAGAAGTGCACCCGGCTTAATTATTTTTCCCGCGCTAAAGGGTAGCTCCTGCCGACCAAATTGACGCATTAATGGCGTCGGTCAGGCAAAAAATGTTTGACCAGATTTTAAACATAATTTCTCCGGCATTACCAGATTCAATGACTTAATGTAGTAAGACCATCTTAGGTGATGTAGAACCCCTTCCATCAGTGGTATCAGAAAAATAAATTTTTTCGCAGAATCTATCATCGAGTGTATTGCATCTTTAAAAATAATCAAAGTACTGCGACACGGACATACATAACGAAATAATTCGTGATAAGCTGATAGGGGCGTCCGTTCAGAACAAATTCAGCACGAGCTTTTAAAGCAAACACTGGGTTTAAAAAGTAACTTCATTAGCACTATCTTTAGGAGTCAGCAGAATTAGAGCATCTTGAAATTCGCTCTGCTTCTAAAGCAGTTAACTAGCTCAAAAATGTAAAAGGCTCAATTTAGAACCAAATCCTGCTGCAGTCGTGCAGGGCATTTAAATTTAAATTTAAAGATTACATCTGTGGCCACTGCCATACCCCTAGACATCTCAAAGTAGTCTGTAGGAAAGGTAGCAGTAGTAGCAAGTATACTAAGCTGTGTAACACACTAAAACTAGCCAGAGTACTACTGTTGAAACTAGGCCTACCTAAACATAAATATGGCTACAAAAAGGTGCAGAGGGTGGTGCGTGAAAATGATAGTGAGCTTGAGGATAATTCTAGCCTTAACAAGTTCTGAAAGTTACCAGATTCAATGACTTTTGCAGTATTAGTCAAAACCATATTAATATGATGTAGAGAACCGCTTCCATCAGTGGTATTGAAAAAGTTAACAGAAGTCGAAAGTTTCGCAGAAGTCGGAAAGCTGATCTATCAACAAATTCAGCACGAGCTTTTAAAGCAAAAACTGAAGATGACTATTTGCTGCAAAACAACACTACGAATGTGTAGGGCACTGGACAAAAGTTCAAATTCTTTGACAACCAACAAACTGGTTGTTAAATTCGCTTAAAATCTGTATATGGAGTATTCCAGTCTGCCTTAACATTGTGGAGCATGTTATGGAACTTGATTCCCAATGGAGTGGCATACAAAATATTTTTCGGATTGTATTCTTCGGATTGTCCGATTTAGATCAGTCTGCATTCCATTCACCTCTTACACTGACGGTGAAGGAAGGGCCATGTACACTGTTAATCTTAAAGTTACCATTAATGGGCACACGAAATTCTTGGTTGCCATGGTTTCTAAACATAAACCAGCTTTGCTGGGAAGAGATTGGTCGCATTGACCACAACCCGTACTATGATTTACTAACCAAGGTAAAGAGTGTCCGTAAAATCAAAACCTGTTCCTGTTCTTGACACTTCAGAAATAAATAGTTAATGGTTTTCCTGAATTATTTATCCTGGTATGGGAAAGTTCATTCAAAGGCCGATGCTAAGCCAGTATACTGTCGGGTCCGTGCTATACCATTGGACCTCAAAGAAAAGGTTAATCAGGAGAACATGTGGAAACCTTAGAATGGGCGACACCTGTCGTAATAGTGCAGAAATTAGGGGGAGAAATCCGTGTAATCGGTGATGACAGACCACCGTAAACCGCCAGTTGGCCGTTATCCGGTTCCCACAGCTGCACAATTATTCAGCGAATTGGCAGGGAGTAACACCATCAGCCGTATCGACCTCAAGGATGCCTTTTTTCATATCGAATTAGATTCCGAATCACAAGTTGCGTTGACAATCAACTCACGGCTTGAGCTTGGGCGCGGCCTTGCGCCTAGTCCTGGAATTTTCCAGAGGGTCATGACCAAAATAACGAGCAAAATCCTAAAGTGTTTACCATTCTACGATGACATTCTCGTGAATGGTAAGGGGGTGAGTCCTTGAATCTACTTTCAACAGCACTTCAAGATTCAGGGGCTAGTCTTGGGATCGATAAGTGCAGGTTGTCGTGCCCTGAATTAAAATATTAGGCCATATGATCAATGCAGAAGGTCTGCATACATTTCCGGAGGTAGTGGAAGCTGTCACAAAAGCACCAAATCCTACTAATAATCCAGAGCTAAAAAGCATTCTAGGATTTGTAAACCATTACTCTAAATATTTACCAAACCTGGCTAATATGCTTTCTCCAGTAACCCGACTGTTAGGCCTGAAGTCAAATTGGAATGCGGGCAGAGTGGCCAGGTAGTCAACAAAGTTAAGGAACTTAAATTCAACATTCTGGACCACTATAATAGTATGTGATGGCTCCCCGTACGGAATTGGGGCTTGCTTGATGTATATCATGCCAAATGGCGAATCCAAACCTGCCTTTACTTCGCGCAAGTTAACGGAGCAGGGGTACAGTCATTTTGACCAAGAAGCTTTGAGCGTGGCCTGGGGAGTTTACAGTTCCACAAATACGTTTACGGCCAAAAGTTTATATTTGTCGACCAGAAAGCTCTGGTTTGGATTTTTGTCCCTAAAAAGGGTATACTGCAAATGGCGGCTGCGCATGTGCAGTGGTGGGCGGTAAACTTAATGCATACACTATATACCAGGTCGTAAAAATTTAACAGCTGATTCTTTTGTCAAGGCTATCACTCCCTAATGAGGAGGAATTGAGGAAGCTGAGGCTCAGTAATGGATTTCAAATTTACCTGTTTTGAACGAGACCTTGGTATTGGAAACTAGCAGGGACTCGGTTCTGAACCATGGCTGGCCCGCAAATTGTGATAACCCTGACTTGCAGCCATACTTCGCACGCCGCTCAGAGATCACTATCTAATCTGATAACATTGTTCTGGGACCATCAAATCATCGTGCCAGCAACTCAACGCAATCAAATTTTGATACTCAAACTGCAGGACCCAAGCACACCTGGGAGTATCCAAGCAAAGCTTACGCGAGATTCCATGCTGATTTCCTAGATCCGATCGGTAATTTTATGTTTCTAATGATGGTCGATGCTTATGCTAACGACTACATCAGCGAAAGTTATAGATATTTTCAATAACCACATTGCCGAATATGGGCTAATCGATTCGTTAGTCATGGACAATGAACCGCAGTAGACCACGCAGGAATTTCAAGCTTGGTTAAAAGCAAACGGAATTGGGCATATGACTGGTCCGGCTTTTGCCCCTTGGGTAAACGTTTTAGCGGATATTTTATACTCGACACGATGGCTCGACGGTTGAGGAAAGCATAAACTCATTTATCTCGTGTATCACGCTAAGTGCAACCGCCCAAGCTACAAGTTACTATATCCAGACCCTGTTTCCGTTGTAAAACTTAATCAACAGCAACAAATTCAAAGCACAAATTAGAACGTTGCTGAATAGGCGATAAAGTTTGGTTCCGTAATTACAGTAAGTCAACGGAAGGTATTGTCACATCAAATATACGTTTTACTTACTGAGAACCAAACCGAGCTAAGAAAACATCGTGAGCTGTTGAGAACCAGGTTGATTGCTGATAGCTTTGATAAACCGAGTGATGTTGCGAATCCAACGTTAAAATCCGCTATTTCGGGGATGAATAAAGCAAAAACCAAGAAACGTGTTTCTCTTGGGAGTCAACGTCACGAACACGGAAGTCGGATGATTGATTCAGCTAATGCAAATTTCATTCGACACTTTTGACGAAAGTATTTGGGCGAATTAAGACGTTCCGTTGCTCCTATGTAAGCCAAAACCCCAATCAAAAATTTGTCACCTGAGAATTTGTGTAACCCTACACCAGGTGGCAGCACACGAAAGAGCTTGTCTTCCCATTGGTCTCTGAACACTAGTGCACTGGTGACAGGTGGCGATCAGCCTGCTATACTTGTAAGGCAGTCTCCTCCAAAGACAAATTTAAAGCCTGCTGAGAAAAGGACAGGCAAGCAAAGTCTCCACTTCGTGATTCGGGGACAGTACGGCCTTCCGCTGCACTAGGACATTCTAAAGGGCTTAGGGCTCCAGACAAGATTAACCTGTAATAAAATTAACCCGAAATGCTTCTTGGCCAGGCTAAGCTTATATAAATGTTAGTTCCAGTTATTAGTCAGCTCAACAGAGCTTGCTTTTTTTAACCCGTGCGATGCTCGCAAAATTGTCACTAGTTTGTGCAGAGAATGACTGTTAATTTTAAATCGTGCCTCGTTAGCAACCTTTTACCGTTATTTGTGAAGGAAACAGATCTCCGGTTTTAACACTGTTTTTTTTTTATTTCGTGTAAAACATCCTCGTGTCTGCACGATTGCTAAGGGAGCACAGTCTTAGCGATGCCAGCATGTCAACTTCATCTGATTTGCTGCCATAATTCGGCCGCAACAGATGTCGCCTTGTGATTGTCAACTTTGCAGCTAATCAACACGGTTGCAAATTGATGTCTCAGCTATCCAAAAAATAAAGGAAGCACTTGTTAAACCGCTGAAACCAAATAGATTTAAGAATGCTAATTTTACAGCTTTCGAAACAACGTTTAGCTATTTATTGAAAGCGAAATATTTAGTACAATTTCAATAATGATAGACACATTGAACTAACAAAAAAATACATGTCTCCAGAAAATAATCACATTTTTTTCAGCGTAGACATATCTTTGTTTGTTTTGTAGTTCGTCTGTTGTATTGTGGTGTCGTCAGTGAGGCACCACAATAGGTATTTTAGTTCCTTTGTCTGCCATAAATTGATAATAGGCCCTGTTCACAATAAACCATGTCCATTTCGTGCTAGCCTAAAACCACTCGTTCTTTCACCCAAGTCATGCCTAAGTAGAACCCACAAGATGTCTGACCCTACAGCATACATTAGTGTTAGAACTGGACCATAATAACCAGCATAGTGTGGAAATGACCAGCTTGGTGGCTTGAAAGGACATGATCCAGGGATGGAAATTGAAGCAGAAGTAGGTAAACCATATAATTTTCAAGACATTGGAGATTGTGGTAAAAGTACCCATGCGAAGGTTGAAGGAATTTCAGTATGTGATCTAAGACTCAAGTGTTATAATCCCTCAAAACCAGTGTACCAGTGTACAAGTTTTGTAGTGGCATACAGTGTCATGTCAATACGTGTTGTCTGTCGTGTTGTCTGTCGTGTTGTCTGTTGATGGTGGCTCAAATTGATCTACCACTCACGAACTAAGCGATGAAGCCTGTGATGTAGGTGCCAGTGATTTTCATCCACCAAAATGTTTTCGCCTTACAAAGCTGCTTCTAGCAATGAATCTAAATACTCATGAAAAATGCCGCTCCTGATATTTAGCCCTGTGAAGTTTATTGAGCGTTCTCCAATTGAAGAAATGTCAAATCTACAGCTAAAATAGAAAATGTAGTCTAGCTTTAGAAAATTTTGAAAGGTTTTGTGAGTATTGCACCAGAACGAGGGGAAAAATTAGAAAACTGTTGTCAGGATGCCGATTCTGATGTTAACAGAACATGGAGCCTATTTAGGAAGCATACAATGAATGCACAACTTCCGAACAATAAACCGTAATCTTGTCAGTAATTTCTAATAGTAGGGCGACTTAGCTTCCAAAATCAGTTGAATCGTGCAATTTGTGATACAAACATATAAATTGGCATGATTGAAGGTATTAATATACAAAACAATCGGCTATAAAATCTCACAGAATTTCGTACTATGACGTCATAATTTCGATGGCTGTAAGTCCTTAAACCGTCAACAAAGAAAGCACAATGTGGAGCCAAAACGTTCACACAATTCTGAACAGAAAAGGTAATCATCTTAACGTAAAAACTTGCACCATAAAATCGTATTTAAGTATATCGCTCTTACTAGAGAGTTTCGCGAGCCGTCTAATAGCCCGTAATGGACAAGGCTGAGGAATTTCTGAAAGGTAGAGATCTATTTCCATCAGTGCTTCGGATTAGATGCTTCTGTTAGGTGGGGTCTATTCTTTGCATCAATACTAATGGCGTAGTGGCGAAAGCATTTGGTGAAATTCAAAGTGATCTTGCACGCTCTCTATAGCCTGAAATGGCCATACGTATGATTTTCTGGCAGGTGGGGATCTATTCTTTCCATCATTCCAACTGAAATTATTTAACTCGATAGGGCGTCGATTTTCGAATTGATCTTGCAAGTCCTCTAATAGCCCGAAATGGACCTTCTTAGGATTTTGTGAAAGGTGGGATCGATTCTTTCAATCAATCCTAACCGAAATTGTATAGCTTAGATCCGCTACACCAATTACCCCGCTATCCGGCTCTTATCTAAGCTTGTTAATGTTTAATTCAAGGGGAAAATTCTCGCCTACTTACCAAGTTTGTGACTAAACTAATGGAGCTATCTTTTGAAATTTTTTAAGGCTGAACAGGGTACTGTAGTTATGAAACCAAACTAGAATCATGGTAAGTTGATCTAGGACTGAGAAAAAAATTTTCTATGCCCCAAAAGGGGCACACATTTTTTTTTTTTTTTGGGGGGGGGGGATGCTCGCTTGCCAAGTTTGTGACTAACCGCAGCTATCTCTTTAATTTTTTTAAGGCTGAAAAGGATTGTAGTTACGAAACCAAACTAGGATCATAATGCTAGGTTGATATTCGGCCCTGAGAAAAAAATTTCTCAAGGCACTGCGGTCAAGAACGGCACCAATTATGAAAACGCAGTCATTCATGAATAGTATTATTTTTTGGCTGTGTGTAGTTGAATAAACTTAGTTCAGAATATACTTGAGCCAAAACTTCTTAAATATCAAGTTAATCAGACTTAGTGTGGTGGAGATAACTTGACACAATTAAATGCCATAAAATTTGCTTACTTGAAGGGTGGGAGGAGGTATGTTGCCAACTTTTTTTTCTGATCAAATTTGTAGCCCTGGGGCAACATATCCACCAAATTTCACCCGAAATGGTTGATTAGAATAGGATTTGACCCTCAGGGGCTGACTGTACTAAACATCGGGATCTGCTTGATTTCGGGATCATTGCTTTATCTACGGCTACCCCCCCCCACCCACCACCAGCACATCCCTACTCCCCCTTCCCCTGCCGCACCCCATTCCTGCACTCCCATAGTGTGGGTTCTGAATATCTCTCCGCCTCCCTCTGGCACCTCAGGTGTTTGGTCTTTGGGTTTTAAATTTATCAAACCGAAGACCGAACATGTGAATGGCTCCCACATACCCTTCCCCTTCCCCACAATTACTTTAACCCCCACACTCCCACCCCCTCCCGGATATACATACGTGTTCCTCCCATGCACACTTGCCGCCTCCCCCTCCCCGAAAATGTCGCTCCGTGACAATCCCCCCTTTGGTGCAGCCCCAGAAAAGTCGCTGGGGTGTGTTAGACTGAAGGCTTTCACTAAGTAATCCCAAGTTTAAGTTAATCCTAAGAAACAATTCACTTCGGTACTGCGCATTGCCCCCCACACACACTTGCCCTGCCCACCCTCCTCCCCACCCCTCCCGAAAATGTTGACCCGTGACATTCCCTCTTTGGTGCAGCCCTAGAAAAGTTGCTGGCGTGTGTTTGACTGAAGGCTAAAAAAAAACCCTATCACTGAGAAATCCAGCTTTCAGTAAGTAATCCCATGTTTAAGTCAATTCTAAGAAACTATTCACTTCGGTACCGTGTATTGCCCTCTCACACACACTTTCCCTGGCACCCTCTCCGCTCACTCCCCGAAAACGCCGCCCCGTGACATTTCCCCTGTGGTGCAGCCCCGGAAAAGTCGCGTGCGTATGTTTGACTGAAGGCTAAAAAAAAGCCCTTTAACTGAGATACTCAGCATTCAGAGAGCAAGTAACCTTATGTTTACTTGTCCTTTGAAATAATTCACCTCGGTATCGTGCGTTGCGAAATCGTTGCAAGCAACGATTGTTGCCGCCCACTTAAAAACAATTCAACTCTTTTCTGGAAGTTAGCATGCCTTTCCATCGTATCAGGCTGCCAATTTCGAGGCCTCGAAATTAAGAACCAATCGTCGTTTGGTTTAAAGTTGTCTGGTTTAGTAGACACGAACTTTTTTTTTTTTTTTTTAGCTCAAACGCCGACAATGGCACATTTCACGCGACTAAAACTTTGTGGTGCCGCTTTGGTACCACAAAAACCGCCAAAATATGAACCAAAAAACGGTGCGGCAGGTCTGGTAAGTGGCGCCATCTGTTCGAAGACGTTGGAAAGTGTCCCAACCAGAATTTGAAGGCTAATCCCGTAACAGATGGCACTACAGGGTGAGGTTCTGGATTGGATGACGGAATGGCGAGGCCAGTGCACTCGGCCGATGCTGCAATTATAAACTAGTTGTGCGCACCCCCTCCCCCCGCCTCCCTCCAGTTGTTTGGTCTTCGGATTAAAATTTATCAAGAAGCAATCGTCGGTTGGTTTAAAGTTGTCTGGTTTAGTAGACACGGGTTGTTTAAAACCCAAAAACGGTGCAGCAAGTCTGGTAAGTAGCGCCACCTCTTCGAAGACTTTGGAAAAAGTGTTATAACCCGAACTTGTAGTCCAAGGCCGTCAATAGACGGCGACACGGCAGGTTTGGTAAGTGGCGCCATCTGTTCAACAGACGGCACTACAGGGTGGGGTACTTGATTGTACAACAGAATGACGTGGCCGGTGACTTGGCCGCCTGCTTCGTATTATACAGTATGTCTCAGAAGTCCCGTGTCTACCCAAAATAAACGGCTATATACTTGATGCGAGTTGGTAATAACAACGTACTCGTATAGGAAATCACCTATGGCGAATCCGATGATGGTTCCCAAACTGCCCTTAGAGGTCGTTTTCAAGGTCATCCAAAATATATCTCCTAAACTATTCAAGATACGGGTATAAAGTAAATTAGAAAGTTGTTAGGAATGATACAAGTTCAACAAAGGAAACGGAACTGAAATCGTGCCACAAACATGGAAGATACAAGCAATACAACTTGACACTGCAGGGATGCTAACCAAGGGGCAGCGATAAGCAATTACTTGGTGTCATCATGTGGTTGGGTACTGAAGCACTAACGATCGACTAGAGGAAATCCAGTTCCTGATTCGGTAATTGTATGAAAGCAGGGGCGAAAGCGTGCCCGGGGAGGGGCGGGGGGGAAGACCATGGGCACGCGATTCCCTTCCTCTACCCAATGAAGTTTGATGACCCCAAAGAGAATGTTTGGGAACAATCTAACTAGCTTTCTTTTGAAAATTCCGTAACGAACTGTGGAAAACGGTAATTTCCTTACCCTGACAAGGGGTTGAACTCGGAAGTTGCGGTTTATAAGTGGGATCGGAATGATGATTCTGGGCAACATACCTTTCAATCACATTTGGTTTATCAAAGTCATTATTGAATACGACATTTTGAAGTCAAATCTGCTCGTGAACTGTGGAAAACGGTAATTTCCTTACCCTGACAAGGGGTTGAACTCGGAAGTTGCGGTTTATAAGTGAGATCGGAATGATGATTCTGGGCAACATACCTTTCAATCACATTTGGTTTATCAAAGTCATTATTGAATACGACATTTTGAAGTCAAATCTGCTCGTGAACTGTGGAAAACGGTAATTTCCTTACCCTGACAAGCGTTGAACTCGGAAATTCGATCGTTGAAAGCAGATTAAGCATATTCAGAATCAAAATACTGTGCCAGTATTCTTGCAAATTTTTCAACAGACCGACGAAGTCTCTCTTCAGTTGGTGAACCACCACGATAAAAAAATATAGGCCACGCCATGCACAAGCGCAGATTTCGAACGCTGAGAGTTGTGTAGGTTAGGCCTGATACAGAAACGACATCATCGGTCTGTTGAAAATTTGCAAGAATACTGGTACAGTATTTTAATTCTGAATATGTTCGTAACAATTTGTTTTCAACAATCTAATTATCTTTCTTTTAATGGCTCAAAGAAACCGCTCGTGTAAATTATAAATATAACGAGAAAGCTCCGCAAACTCTGGGTTCTGCTCCTCTCTGCCCCGAGCAGCCATCGGTAAGGTGCACCACTAAGTGTAGAACCACAATAAGTCAACCGCTATGGATAAAAAGTAGGATTTTGTGGATATTTTCTGTTAATTTGCTTTATCTATTTGTTCTGCATTATCGTATTTGTTATCACCTTAACGTAATGAAGGAAACTGGTATTCATTAGTGAAGAATTTACCTGTATTTTTCCTGCCTATGGATTGGTGTTCTGGTTATGGTGCACTTTTTACATAACCATTTTTAGTAAGCCTCAGTTTTCAGTTTCAGTTCGTTCCATGCTTGTTGGATGGATTGTTTTATGCATAATCAATTTGATCACTTTCTAGGCTTATCGCTGCCCCATGGTTGGCTCCCATGCAGATTCCAAGTTGTTTTGCCCATATTTTCCGTGTTTACGGCGCGATTTCAATTCTGTTTTCTTTGTTAGCCTTGTATTATAATTCCAAACAACTTTCTAATTTACTTTACGTCCGTATCTTAAATAGTTTAGGAGATATATTTTGGATCACCTTGAAGACGACTTCCAAGGTTAGTTTGGGAACCATCATCGGATTCGCCATTTGATTTCCTATACGAGTACGTTGTTATTACCAACTCTCATCCAGTATATAGCCTCTTTATTTTGGGTAGACGGGACTTCTTTCCAGAAGTCCCGTACCAGTCAAATAAATCCTTAAGACTTGGATATGGGTTGCCGATAATAGCTAACTCGTATAGGAAGTCACCTATAGCGAATCCGATGATACCATCAAAAATTACCTTGGAGGTCGTATTCACGGTCATTCAATTTGTATCTCATAACCTACGCAAGATAGGGGCATAAAGTAAATTAGAAAGTTGTGCGGGATCGTGCTACTTGTACAACACAGGAAGCAGAACAAAAATCGCAT
>JAHWFP010273317.1:0-19093 GCA_023313725.1 Lithobius niger
ACAACAGCACTTAAACAGATGCAATTTTCTCAATTGTACATTTGATTATTTCAATTAAAAATCATCCAAATTTTATCCGTGTACATTTTAACGAGAAAAGTGAAACTTCAATCATATAACCCCCTTTTTCCGGCACACTTGACGTTTTTGTCAGTAATCCTTGTACCTTTTGTACGGCTATGGCGTCGTGCTACAAAGGTTTATGCGTGCATTGTTTATGCACGCCATTTTGTCGTTTCTAGCTGCCATTTTCGAGGCCTCTCGAAATTAACAACGTAGCTTAGTTTGGTTTAAATCTATATGCGTTTAGCTGAAACACGGATTCTTTCAAAGGGTTTAACGAGCTTTAACCATTCCTGGTCATCTGCCCGAAGCCCTAAGGCCCTATGTCTGCAACAGCCAGATTCCCAGGCTGTTTCAGACATAGGGATTCTTTAAAAAAAAAAGGGGGTTTAAAGGGGTTTAACGAGCATTAACCACTCCTGGTCATCTGCCCGAAGCCCTAAAGCCCTATGACTGAACAGCCAGATTCCCAGGCGGTCACACACCCAAGTGAAATGATTCTTTCATTTTGCCCTTCAACAATCAACTTTTTAGCAAAGACATAACACGTACACGAAGAATGGGTCTGGAGTTTGTGAGTGGCATTGTTCCCTAATGACAATGGTTAAAACAATGTAAAACAATCAAAATGATCGTTCAGGGACCCGTAACTCCGGAATGGATCGACCAATCGAAAAAGTGGTCTCTGTGAGGATGAGGCCCAGGGAAATTTCTGGCTAAGATCATGTTTCAGATTTTAGGTAAGTGCAGTAGTTTTTTCTGAAATCGTGTCACACAAGAAAAAGAAGAAGGAGAACAACAAGTGAACAGTTTTCAAATTTTCGTGTGGCTCCGTTGTTATCTGCCCAAGTTTGGTCGAAATATATTGAATAGAAACGGAGAAATTAATAGTTTTAGTTTTGTTAGAGAGAGGATTTCAATCATGTATATACAGCCGTGTATGATTATACAATAATTACCTCATTACCAGGAGTCGCTATTTGTTCGACATAACAACCCAAATTGTCAATATGACTGGCGAAGCGCAAAGTAGCCGCCATTTTTGTTTTTATCGGTTCGCCCAAGGAAGAATGACACATAAGACTCCGTTTTCGTCCGTGTGGTATTGTCAAAACCTGAAATTCCCGTTTAATTTATTTTCCACACGGACCCATAATTGGGAAAAGTTCTTGATCAAGGACCTAGAACCATTAAAGATACATTCCTCCCCACGCCATTTTTTTCGATCCTGTACATCAAGTATAGCACCAAAGGTCTATTTACTTGCCATTAGTCAATCATTTCTAAAAATCCGTTTTAAAATATGGCATCTAGGTTTTCTGTTGATACGGGGAAGTAATTTACTGGCTTCCTAAACAAGTCTAAAATAATCGACAGTAAAAATGGAATCGTCATTATTATGTTGCTGGCTCCACGTAAAGTGTAGGTTTCCATGCAGTAGACATATACGTCCTCCTGGGAGGAGTTCTGCTGGCAGGACTGTAGACTTTGTATGGTTCCTACCCGAAGGACAAAGTGGATCTGTTCAACAAATTAGTCTCTCAGCAGGAAAGGCACATGATGCTTTATCAGTAAAAAGAAAACTACGAAAGATATTAGGAAACATGCTTGGGCCTATTACAGGTGAAGCGGATTGATATTTGTATTTCTGTTTATTATTATGCCTTTACCAAACTTGTTATTGCAACTTAAAACTAGTTTGTGATACTACTCTGCTCACAACAAGATTTTCAGGTCACGTTTCCAGTTTTCAGAATATCACTTAAAAACGGCATGTGCTACTTATTTTTAGTCCATGCCACTGTAAAGCTCTCATTGAGGCAATCAATTGAGTATATTTGAATATCAGAATCGTTCTACAATTGGCATAAATACAGCATTTTGACCATAATTGAATTTTCAAGCTGAGCCCACGAACAGAATTCGAGTACTATAACTGGGTTTTATGCACCGTGCAGTTAACCCCGAAAAAGTGCAGTAGTTGATTCATATGCACGACTTATGCTAATCTTCCTTAAAATCATTCTTAAACAATCAACGAGTCCGTAAATTCGAGATGGGATCATAGTTAGTAAATGTGACTAGACACATCGCTCGCTCCGATGGCGTCGTCTCGCTTTGCTCGAGGGGATTCTTTATTGCAGCACCTCTTTAAATAAGGTTTAGATGTCTACGTAATATATCACTATTCATCTGTGTCACACCATACTTGTAACGCTTGTATTTTGCAGGTGTCGAACTTGTTTATTATTGGTTGTGGCCCAAAGCCATGCACCCTATACTATAGCTAAATACAAATACTAATACAGAACCTTTATTCCTCTAATACAACCGTAATCCAACTGAACAACTGAGCCATCTCATTGTGTACAAGTGGCCACATTCCATACATCTCATGAAACATTAACTGATTTGTTCCTTGCTGGTTTGTTGCCGCCTAACCATTGTTGATGGACGTTCCCGAAACGTTAGAGGCTTCCACGGAAAAAATTTGGTCAACAATCGTTGTACGTTGTACTACTTCTTCTCCTGAAGTAATCCCCTATACTAAGGTGAGAGACGGAAGATTGAGAGAGCATAGCGAAACAATCATTGAAAAGGTTTAGTTTACGTGAAAATCGCTTACTTTGCTCACACAATCCACGCCTCTCCGTGTTTTAGAAACACGAATGTTTGGCACCCTTTTAAAACTAGGTCTATGGGTCTGTTTTTTGTTTCCATGCATCAAGTCAGTTGATATCACAACCAATTTTAAGATGTATATATGGTATGTTGCAAAATACGTCGTACTTCAGGGTTAATTTTTTGCGTGCATCCTTCTCCAGATCATTTCGCTTCGATCGAGGAGGTTTGCATGAACAAACTATGATATTATAAACAAACATCATGAGGGTTTAAAAACACTTTGACACCGTTACTTTTTCAGGTTCTTTCGTGTATTTGAGGGGCATAACATCAAGTTACAGCGATGAATATAGGCCTATCCGAAGCGCAATTTAATTATCTTTCGTTTGGTCCTATACTCCCACGTTTGTAGGTGCTTTGGTTCCGGAGGAGTAGAGGTACAAATACACACCCACGCATATCGTACGATCTTAATGGTGTAGATTGTTTTTTTTTTAATGAAAGTTTATATTATATTGTACAACATTTTTTACTATTTGATCATTCAGCTAAATCAATGAGGGTATATTAATCAAAGAAAATTGTACGACTTACTTAAGGGCTGCAAAGTCCAGGATATGAAGTCGAGCAATGGGTGCATTTGGAACAAGCTCTGCCTTCTTCATACATTGTACTACCTATTATGTTACCTCTGAAATAATGAATGTATAGTTTTACAATAAGAAATAACGATTAATAAAATTGTGTTGTGCGCCTGCCTGGGTCACCTGGGCGCAGTTTTCTTTCTAGGGACGAAATATCCCCCGCCCCCCCCCCAAAAAAAAAATTAAATGTTTTGGGAAAAAATAATTGTGGAAAGTTTTCGCAAATTTGTGTTATCGTTCTGTTTGTGTATTCAATAATTTTCAATTTCACAAAAGACAAAGGAAAAAATCCTGTCCATTTTTTCTCATTAACACCAATGGTCCAGAAAAAGTACGTTTGGAAGGAACAAAACTTTACTAAACAATGCAAACGGTCTGCATTCAAGAGTGTCCTGTGAGGATACAAGATACACTATTCTGATTAAAAAAGAAAAGATAACTGCCCCAACTGGCTAACTCAAATCCAGGACTTCCTGTAGCCTCGTCAGGTGAAAGTCCTGGGTTCGAGTCCCAGTCGGGGCAGTTGTCTTTTCTTTCGAGATGTAGAAACAGGGTAAAAAGAGCTAAACAACTTAGTCAAAACCATAAAACAATATACTGGCAAACTTAAATGGCGAGACATCCACAATATTTCATCTGCTATATAGTTTGCCAGCTTTTTTTTATTATCTCTGCTAATAATTTTTTTTTATAATAATAATAAATTTTATTTCGCTCGTAGGGCGAATGGGAAGTACAAGGGATCCCCTATCGAACCGCTGACAGCAGACCCAAGGCAAAAGAAGAAAAAGAAGATGGTAGGGAACTGGAAAATTATGGGTTCCAAATAGAATGTTCAGGGCGACGAAGGAACGGGCGAAGAGCGGAAGTGGTTAAGCGCTTTTTGAAGGAGACTAGTGATGGGGCTAAAACAGTTTCATTGTTGAGAGAGTTCCAAATAGGAACCCACTCTAAGAGCGAAGGACGACCTCCGGGAATTTAATTGAAAACAAGTTTGTAACAGTTACCACGAGTCCTGGAGTTAGGACTATAATCAAAAAGTGGGAGTTCGAATGGCAACATGGCGTGTATAATCGTATAGGTTAAGATCAGATCGGCCCTCAAGCGTCTGCATTCGAGGGTTTCAAGGTTTAGAAGATGGAGTCGTTGATAATAAGGAAGAGAACGCATGCCTGGCAACGATTTAGTGTCTTTCCTTTGAACAGATTCAATCCGGTCAATGTCAGCAAGGAGATTTGGCGACCAGACCTGACTTGCATACTTTAATGGTTTTAAGAGAGATGTTTAAATTCCACGTTTCCATTAGCTTTCCATTTTATAGCATCAGCATCCATACGTGATTCAATTATACGCTCGCTGCAGCTAAACATATAAAATCTGAAACCCGCAACCAAAAACTTCACCGGCCAACCAAAACTCGGCCTGCCAAACACGTAATCCGGCTGACCCCTGAGATCCGTGTAGACGCTACGGATGCGGACTGTCCGTGTAAAAAAAAAAATATTAGCTCACAAACCGATATGACAGTCGAGCAATAAGCCTTGTCCTTGTTCACTTCTCAGGCTGGTCATTTTCAAAACAATTTCAAAGCTTTTACTTACCTTTCGCTGTAGTTGCAAACATAGAGTTTGTAATATCTGCTGTCGCTAGGATAAACACTGAAGCCACAACCAACTTCCTTTGTTGTCGCCCATACGACCTACAAAAAAACATATTAAGAAAATTAAAGTAACTATTTCCTAAAAGCTAACTCAGCTCTCACTATTTTCGTGTATCCCTAGAAAAAGAATAACTTTCCAACATTTACATAAATTTGATGAGAACAAACTCCAAAACTGCTCCTGTTTAGATGAATTTCGGATTAAATTTCATATCACAGTATGTATACAAGTTTCGAAAACACCATACAGAAGTTAAACAAAAACACGTTCACCTGTGAAATGTGTGATCTTGCCGTACATTATAGCAGCAGCAATAAAAACTTAAACTTTAGTCCTACGTTTTTTAACATTGTTGAATTGTAAAAGCTTCCCCCTTTAAGCTGCGTTACATGCAGCTTTATTGTGTTATCAAGTTTTTGCGTGTAGTGCAAACCTTATAGTACATTGCACCATTGAGTGGGTAGATTGTTCGGGTGAGTTTAGGCGTGTAGAACTATAGAGCAATGACATTTGCCGCCATACTGGCACCAGATTGGCACCAGTATGAGTTTTGGAGGGCATAACTACAAGGTGCACTACATAAAAATGGAGGGAAAAACAACGGTAGAGCGGATTTCTTAGGCTTAAAATAACGTTGTTTTCTCCAACAACAAAAATCGAGTGTTTAATTAAGGTCTAAGAAATCACTCTTCACAGCATCGGCTTCAGTATGACGCCCTTCTGTTTCTCTCTGCAGTGCCCCTTGCAGCTAACCCATTAAGGCTCCAGCATAGAGTTATATACAATAATACTACGTCGTGTCACTGCTCTATTCTAAGTTGATACGTTAGTAGCATACATTTTAGTTCACAGATCGCGTTTGGAGGGCGACACCAGTTCTAGATTCTAAAGTTTGAAATTTGCTGGTCGCTGATTGTCTTTGATGTACAGAACACGACAAGTCTGGACAGACCTCTGCGCGACATACAAGGACGACGACGGCGACCTCCAAAAGGGTGTAAATACACTTACGATCTTGCCCGCAAGGCCAGCTGAAACAGTAGCTGCGTTCCTCGCTCCAGTGGAGGCACTCCTAGCTCAGTTGGACTTGCTTGCCCGTAAGGAAAGTATGAATTATCAGAAACAACAACTCATCCAAATAATCCGTCCACTCATGATTGCACTTAATTTGCTGGAAACATCATATTGTACGTATTACCGGGAAACATTTCCATTTTTACAATAGTATAACTAATGGCATTCACAATCCGACCCTGACAATTGCATCTTATACTGCTTTCACACTCGACCCGGAACACTGCGTTTGGTGTCTGGGCCCCGACTTATACCCCCAGGCAAAACCATAATTTCACAACGGGAAAACCCGGCACCCTTTTTTCCATAACTCTTCCATTCTGGATCCAGACATCGAGGCCAGGGTCTGGACTTTAATTTTTACCGTTCCCTCCTGCTTTTATTTTATCTCGCTGTTGTTTCTCAGCACTGTTAGTCAACATGTTTCCCCACTGTCGACCTTTTTCACACTGTAATACTCATTTCACACTGCTAAATTCGTCTCGCCGAATGAGAGCCAGCCCTGGGCAGCTCGTTTCGGATTTCACATTTAAAAATCTTAGCGGCCGTGTTTTGTGCATCTACCGGGAGGGGTGATTCGTGCAGCCCTGATCCCATAACAATACGACTGCGTAGGGGAGCAGCCGATGAAGAAAGGTCTTTTGTGTGGGTAGAAGGATAATACATGAGGATTATCCCCTAGCGCGCGCCAGCACGCTTTGCCGTAGCGGCCAAGCTGACTCGCAAATAATCAGCCGGCTCGCGCTGGCGCGAGACGAATTTAGTACCGGTACTGTGAAATCAGTATTGGCGTCGGGGTCGGCGTCTCAAGTCCCAAGGTCGGGCCAGGACCCGAGTCCGAGCCAAGTGTTGAAGGGTCGAGACCCGGGCCAGGGCGTTCTTCTTACACTCTCGGGTGGGACCTGACTTTTGCCCCAGCGTGGAAAGGGTATTAACCTAAGGCCTCATCTTAACTTGCTGGCGTAGCGGCGGTAGGGAAGGGGGAGAGGAAGGGGAGCTAGGGGGGGGGGGGGATGCAGGAGGATTTCTGCTATTATTGTAGAAGGAGAAACTGAGTCTCGTCTTGTCGGATTTACATGCCATTTTTGAACGCTTCCAACGCTTTGAATCCTGCACAATTCTCGTTTAAATATCAACAAATTATTACCAAAAAAATTGTGTACGTAGTAAATTTATAAAACGTGGTTACTGGAAAATAGATTATTAGTTGATCGAAATTTTGTTGGTTTATGGATGGTCCCTGTCAGTTATTTACCCTGCAGCATACCTCCCAAGGGTGCACTGAACACAAAATATTCGGGGAAGGGGGGGGGGGGGGGAAGCTACAACTTTCCGACTAAATTCCTTTTTTACCAAAATTTCCGACTCAGACTCAGACATGTACCTCACCCCCACACATCCATATTCTCGTTCCTGAACACATAGACGGAAATCGTGAATTAGAATCCGCATTTTCGCACACAGCGTAGAACAATACTGTGATAACGAAACTACACGCCCAAAAAAAATCACTTGCATAACCTTATGTATTAACAGCCTAACTTGTGAGTCACGGCCACTAACCGATTTCGCATTGTTAAATTCGAGCGGCCAGGCCGGACTGGGGCGGGCCGGCCGCCAATCGGGGCCAGTGCTGGTCCGCGTTGGTTAATTCCACGGCTCGCTGATCACGATTTACAGCACCGCCACCTGTCGGTTTGTGGCACTTGACACTTTCCACTTTCTGCCACTACACTGCAGCACCACTCAAACCATTTTGATTTAAGCGGCAACGGCTCCGTCCTAATTTGATTTCGCGTTAGTTAAAGGCACATAACTCCCTCCGGTATATTTTAACAGTTTCACTCGATACATTACCGGAAATAGTTTTATATAAACTGATTTATCTTTCATTTGCCGGTCTAAGGGTACGATGCAGGTGTCAGTAGTGGCGCGTGAATGTTATTAGGCTTGTTTTAAACGGCTCGGTCCGAGCGGTATTTAACTCCCGCCACATCGCTGGCAAGCGGCGACCCTGGAGGAAGGATAATTAATCCTTCGCTCATGTTTGCGACTTGGTCGTACGATGTGTCACGTTGCAGCGGCCCCGAAATGTGTTTGACTAGTGTCGTAGAGCAATGCGCGCTGCGGTCGTTTGAACTATATTTTAGCGTTTGAACTATATTTTAGCGTAGGTGACGCAGAGTAAAGCGGCCAGAACGGATTGATTTATGTGCCTTTAATAAAGCGGTCTTGGCCGTGCTTGGAGCGCCAATACTCCAGGCACGACCACACACCATTGGTGTGAGCCGGGCCGGCTCTCGAAATAGGCCGGCCCGATTTCGCATTGGTTAATAAAACGGTGCCCAGCCCTCCTTGGTACGGCCAGGGCCACTTGAATTTACCAACGCGAAAACGGTATATTATAACCCAGTCAGCATTTGGTGACTCATCAGTGACTGAGTGTATCAGAGTATTTTCAAATTAATTGACGATAGAACAAGTTCGCAGTAATAATACGAGATAAACTCGTGCCTTACGATCGGCGCATCCTTTTACGTGAACAGGACGCAGTTCGTCTATGTTGACACATTTATGAGGCGACCGATAATCCGTTAAAGATGTATGACAACAACTCCTATGATGACAACGATAGTGTCATACCCTATACTTCCGGATGATGAGAAATGTCGTCAAACCAAGAAACTCGTAAACACTCCTAATCCGGACATTTAATTACACTTTAGTTTCCCTGCCCGTCTCCCTTTTTTGTTTTTGTGCAAATCCTACATAATAATATAGGTATCCTGTATCCTCTCTTGTAACAGAGGATACTGTATCCAATATATATTAAGGCTATATATTACTGTAAAAGATTTTGCAAAAGTTACACATGTTTGCCAAAGCATTTATAGGATTTACAGCAAAACCGTTTTTCGCAGTGACAAAACAGGGGAAGGGCCAGGGAAACTAAAGTGTTTTCAACACTGATTTACGTGTTTCAACTCAAGTCACAAAATTGCACAAAAAAGTCAACATGGATGCAAACACCTTAAAGTTATTTAACAGGAATTAGTTTTAAGGTTTTGGCACATTCCGTTTTACAACCATCCTACCCCTCATATCCCCCCCCTTCCCCCAGACGCCCTGCTCTCCTTTCATTTCTCACATTTTAGAACTCTGGGGCGTCGGATGAAAGTCTAACTGGAAAATCATCTAATGGGATAATTGTCTAATATCTGCCTTAATGAAAAATCTGCAAATTCATCGAAACGGAATATCGTATAATGGATAAGCGTATAATGCATAAACGTCAAACTAGACAATAATATAGCTGCGGTTTCTGACGTTATATGGATAGCCGCAGCGAGCGCGGCAGCGCGAGTGAGGCAGAGACATTAGGCGATTTTCCATCATATAAATTTCCTGTTAAACGATTTCCCATTATACGATTTTGTGTTTGACGATTGTCGATTACACGAATTTCATGTTAGACGATTTTTCGTTATACTGTTCAACTGTATACGTTTTCCCAATTATGCGATCTTCCAGTTAGACGATTACGCCTCGCCCCAGAACTCTATTCCCACTTACTTTCTCCAATTCTTCCTGTCGACTGTCCTTTCTTTATTCTTCTCGCTATCACTCCTTTCCCTCCTCCCCACTCGTCACCACCTCCAAATCTTTAACCATTTCCGAATATTATTTCATCCTGCCCCTTTCCTCTCATATCCCCGTCAGGAATCCCAATGGAACCGAATGGAACACCCTTTCAACTGAGTGTGCAAAATTGCGAATATAAAACTAATGTCACCAGAATAATCTTTGGGAACACCAGCAAAACACAACACTAGCTGTTGTTTGTTTTACTACTTCTGGTTTTTTTTTGGTTTTTTTAATGATTTATTTTATTTTATCGCGCTTTCAATGGATTTTAAACTTTTAGCTTTGTATTTATCCTTTCTTGCAGTACGTATACTTTTAAATTAAATTACTTTTAAATTGAATCACTCTGCTGTGCTTGCTCACAAAGCTAACTGTGATTTTTAGGAATTAGTATTTTTTTTCCTTGATGGACTGCCATTTGACAGCAATGTAGCAAAAGGGATATTATGGCGAATGTACTCAACAACTATAAATGGAAAATACGTTAAAGCATAAAGAGCATGATGTATTTATGGGGTGCATTAAAAAAAATAAAAGACAGTTAAACCAGTGGAACAAGTGTAACCCATGTAAGGTGTGGTACTAACACAAATTATAACGGCACTTGGTTTCTGCTGTTCTCATGCGACATCACTTGCACTTTGTGTTAGTACTACGCTTTACATGGATTTTTTCTTGTTTCACTGATTTTATGAATTTGTTTGTAATTTTTTTTTATCATGCAGCTTTTTGCATCCTGCTCTTTACACCTTAACGGATTTTTTCCCGTTAATATCACTGCTTTTATTAAATAAATACAGAAAATCTGGCAATTGTTTATTTTTATGTTGGGCCTATTACTTTGCAGAGTATCCCGTCAAAACAGAGCAGAAATAACGGCGTGTGACGAAACAACGACGTCATAACAGCGCAACGACAAAACAGCGCGACGACAAAATAGCTTGGGATAAAACAGCGTGTGACAAAACAGTTCAAAAAGTTTATTTTAAAACGATGCCGTGTCGAGATTTGTCACTGCTCTCCTCAGATGAAAGTGCAAAGCTAGAGTCCACAGTTTGCAACTCAACTGGGACCATTTTTTGTCGCACGCTGTTGTGTCATGCGCTGTAGTGTCGTCGCGCTGTTATGACGTATCTGTTTTGTCGCGCGCTGTAATTTCCGCGCTGTTTTGACGCAAGTACGCTTTACAGCAGCGTTGTAACCATCAAGTGCAAAAACGACTACGTATGCCACAGTGAACGAAACAGAACTGTTGCGTCACCGAGCAGGGTGTAACAATTATGCACCGTGAGTTTTAGCATGGAAACCTTTTCATCTCATGCATGCATGCATCTCATGGCATGCTAATATAAGCAAGAGAAGCCATCGATGGTCTCTTGCAATAGATCACATACAATTAGGGCACGCGTTTACGCAACAACTCGCCTCTGCATTCTCGCAGCTGAAATTTAATCGCGATGGTAAAGGTATCGTTGCCATGGTGACAACGCTTCCACGATTAGCTAAACCCGACATCATTTGACAAATGTTGCAGTCTTATAATTCGTGACAGTAAGATAAGGAATTCCTCCTGGCGAAACAATTTTCCCAATCGCCTCTAAACTCAGTTATTGACTCGTTTCGTTGCGAGCTGGCATCAGAGCTAAAACCGCCGCCATATTGGAATTTCAGATAATTTCTAGCTTCTAGCTGCGAGAATGCAAAAGCAAATCGTTGCATAAACGCAGCCTTAGGGTGGATTTATGCAACGAGACCTTCTCGCTCGCAGAACGCTATTTGCTAGTCAACCGTTATTCACTTATGATCAGTTTCCAGTTTCTACTAAATGAATGCGGCAAATCGTAAACAATTAAATGTGCTAGCCAGTGGTGCCTACAGGGGGGGAGGGGTCAGTGAGGAGCAACTCCTCACTGGCATTTTAGGGGGGGGGCGGGTGGAAAAATATAGATATATTTATTATGTAAGAACAACACACCACCAATCACCACAACACAATATGACCTGTCAACAGTTAACACAACACATAAATCCAGAAGGAATAAAAAATATGTCTTAGTTTATCATTTTATGCACGGATGAATATTGATTGAAAAAGAAACAAAACAGCAGATGCACCTGGCTGTTAGGGACTGGTCATTATTTATCACCGGCACTTTCAGCAGTCAAAATTTCTAAAAACGCCTCAGCTTCTGCAAGCCCCCAGACCCACCATGATGCAATGGTAAAGGATTTTTAGGCTGGTAATAGTAACATTTCTGCAGGTATAATTTTTACAAACAAATTTTTTGGAAGAGCCTTGGCACCTGGTTTCATGGCCTTCTTCGGTCTTACAGGTCCTAACTATGTTACGCATGAGTGCATACAAGTAAACAGTGTGTTCATCATGCTTATTGTATGAATCTTGACAAAAGATGGGTGTAAGGAACATTTATAGAACAATTTTAATCTAA
Source organism: Lithobius niger (assembly GCA_023313725.1). Taxonomy (NCBI): domain Eukaryota; kingdom Metazoa; phylum Arthropoda; class Chilopoda; order Lithobiomorpha; family Lithobiidae; genus Lithobius; species Lithobius niger. The sequence continues at coordinate 12,163 of JAHWFP010273317.1, forward strand.
CATGTCTTTTCGTTAAAAACGAGATACGTTTCCTTAATCTAATGGTTAACTGTCGGTGTGGAGAGCTACTTACTTATTTTGGCTACAGGAATCATCTGCGGACAGTCTCAATGGGTATGCAAAAAGCGCATTTTTTTAAAGGAAGGGGGAAGAGGAGGGGTCACATTATTTTTGGACCTTGAGTAGGGGCGGCCCAAAACATTTTTTTTTCAGGATCTCGAAGGGAGGATCATCGAAAATTTGGTGGTCATTTGATGAGAGGGGGGGGGGGGGGCTTTATTTTTAAGGGGGGACACCACCCCAGACCAGGAGGGGGGGGGAAACACCAAACAAACAGGGACCCCTGCATGTTCCCGTTTTTTTAAATTCCCAAATTTTGCTTCCCCCGGTTTTTTTGTTTTTTTAGAAAATAAGTGGGGGGTTCAACCCCCCCCCCCCCCCGCCCTCCCGTACACCTCTACCCACTTCCATGCCCCCAACACCCCCCACACCGAACTGCACCCCTGCCAGATTCTCCCAGCGTGGGGTCAGTATCTCCCAGGCACCTTAGGTGTTTGGGCTTTGGTTTTAATGTCCCCCCCCCTGAATATGCCTCCCCCTCAGAGAATGCCCCCCCCCCCCCCCCCCGAAATGTGACAGCCTGCCTGCTACCCTTCTTTCTCGTTTTCTCGCCCTTATCATCCTTCCCTGGCCGGAAGTCGGGACATTCCCACGGATGTTTTGGTGTATCCCCGGAAAAGTCGCAATGAAGTTTAATTGAAGTCTAAAAAAAACAATCACTCAGAAACCCAGCATTCAGTAAACAAGTTAAGTATCATCAGCGAAAGTAAAAACGTCGACAATGGCACACTCCACAATTAAAATGAGATACATTGTCGTTATAATTTATTACAATTGTTTTTCATTTACCGAGTATGAACGATGACCGGGTGCGGTTAACGCTCGCTAAAACCCTTTGACACTTTAAAACGATTTGAGTATGAACGAGGAGGGCCTTAGGGCTTCGTCGGGCAGATGACCAGGAGTGGTTAACGCTCGCTAAAGTTCTTTTCTTTCTTTGAGTATGAACGATCGCGCACGCAATGATTGTTGCTGCTTGCTTTGAAACAATTCAGCTCAGCTCAGAAAGCCTAAATCTACGAAGCAAATAAGCTATTTTATCGTTAATATAGCTGCCAATTTCGAGGCCTAAGAAAGTATATAGCTTAGTTGGTTTAAAACTGTACGGCTTTAGCTAAAACACGGGGTGTTTCATTTTACCCATCAAGTATGAACTGTTTTAGATGAGAGTTTGAAATACATAAAACCTGCACCAAGAATTGTTACGCACCGTAGCAATGTTAATGTAATATAATTGTATGTAACTGTATATAACTGTGTCACTGAATAGGTTAAGTTGTAGGTTAAGGTTTAGGTTAAGAATTTAGCGTCGAGCGTATGAATAATGGTCGGTAGGCTCGTGTAGGAAATTAAAGGCAAAAGTAACGACATCACGCGTGCACGAAGTATGAAAAACACGTTACTCTTAATTATAACGATAAACTCGGGTACTGCTGCCGATCCTTGAGAGCTTAAGGTATTAATATAGTAGATAACAAATAACAACAAGAGCAAAGTGATACAGAAATTCAAAATTCAAAATTCTTTTGTCTTTTCTCGCTATTTCCAAATTTGCTATTCTCGTTCAAAAAACAGCTTCTAGCAGTGATCAGACAACGGTAGAATAAATAGCTACTCGCAGCGAGAATTCAAAATCCAACATGGCGTCTATTTCGGGGGTTATCGAATCGAAAACAAACCGTCGAATGTTGGCATTCAGAAATCAGTTCGCCGTGTTGAACTGCAGTAAAAATTGTTTTCTTGTTGTCATAAATCGACGCTGTCATACCGCATACATCGTACTTTCGTGTAGCGAGGCAAAAGGAGGGGATCAGCGTCTGCGTCGAATTGCCGTGGTTACTACGTATGGACAACACGAAAGCATCATACTCCGGTAAAGGCGAGAAGCAGCCTTTGAATTCTCGTAGCTAGAGGCTAGAAATCATCTAAAATTCCAACATGGCGGCGGTTTTAGCTCTGCCAGCTCGCAATAAAACGAGTCAATAATGAGTTTGAAGCAATTGGGAAAATTGTTTAATCAGAATGAATTCTTTATCTTGTTGTCACGAAATATAAGGCTGCAAGTATTTGCTCAAACGACGTCGGATTTAGCTAATTCAGGAAGCGTTATTACCATGACAATGACACCTTTGCCATCGTGATTAAATTCCAGCGGCAAGAATGCAAAAGCGAGTCATTGCATAAACGCGCCCTAACATTAACATGTAAAAGCTTAACGAGAAAAGCGTAAACCCGCCCATACATACAGCATGCACACTCCCGCGTCCTACGGACATGGAAGCATTTTATTCACTCGTGTCATAACTTACATCCTATTTTTTTTCCCTAAAGTAATTGCGCACTTGCAGCTGGAGAATACCTATCGTCCCAAACAACAATGTACATTATCCACTCAGCCTAAAATCGATGACAGAAAAAAAAAACTGTAACTCAAGAAATTATTTACCTGAGTGTAATGACCTGTTTCTCCAGAGAACTGGAAGGGTTTGATGGAGTTCCTGCTGAACTTTGAAACTTCATTGAACCAAGACTGAACAGCATCATTCCAATTGGCAGCTTTATTATTTCTTCCGGAAATTGACATGTACAAATTTTGGCCTATGTAGGAAAAGCCAGCTGCAAAATGGAAAGTAACAGGTTTTAGTTGGTGAGCGAAAAAGATAATCTAGGTATTTTAAACCCTATACCAAACTTGTTCTCCGACCAATCAATTTTCTTGAATAAAGAGTAGAATTTAACAACGAGTAAAATAATTAGTACTTCAGGTGCGAATTATGGCTCAAAAACCTTTTATGATCAAATTACATTGAATAAACCACAGTTATGATCATAATAAATATGTTCAGTTTTTAGTCGGCACGGCTGTAGTCCAAATGTTGTAGAATGGTTCGTATGAAATCGGGTATTAATAACGATGCGATGTACAACTCGTGCGATATTGTCATCTCCTGCAAGATCATTGTAAATTACTCACGAATTAAATTTTGTACGTAACTTTACTATATTACAACTGAATTGTTTTTCATAAATAAGAAGTCCTTTACATAGTGTTTTTTAAACAAAACAAAATGTACAATTGATAGATCCACATGAACGTATTAATCGTATAACAGATCTTCATGTATCTGGCATAATAGATAAAATAGGCCACAGCCTACTTAACTTGTTCATTTCAGTAAATATAATATCGACGATCGAAATATTCGCAAATACCGTAATAATGTCGTAATGTCACCTACCCCCAAACTCCCATATTGTCAGTATCTTTGCTATACATATATTTTAAACCTGTTAAAGTTCGGAAACTTTTTGGCAAAAAAAAACAAAAAAACACTGGCCTTGTGAAATACAAGACACACTAATTTGAGAAATAAAAAAAAAAGACAACTTCCCCAATTGACAGTACAATATCGTAAAAAACAGAAGTAAAATAAAAAGTACTGTAACTAACCTGCAGTATAATAGTCGTGTTCGAATTTGCAAGTGTTGGCGAGTCTCTGAGCTTCGGCTGCTAAATTCGAATTCCAAGTCTGCCAAAGAAACGCATATTTTACAGTTGCAGTTTATGGTAATTCCGTTAAAGGGACAGTACTCGCTTGGCCTTTATTATAAATTTCCTTGATACACTAGTGGAGGTAGTTTAAGAAATCAACTAACGATTAGTAAGAGAACCAAGAGCTGAATTTCAGTGTCAAATGTGGCACATACCTGTATTTTTGCCCTATTTTTACACGGCGACCCGCGCTTAAGTTAACTCTCGCCAAAATGTCGTAGCTGCCGAGAACTACTTTATACGCCACGCATGATGACGTTACACCATCCAACTGTGACTCAAGAGCCACCGTCATAGCTTGTGGTAAGTCAAGCTATGAAGCAAATGAAGACAGATGAAGAAATGGCTAGATATTTCTTGGCTACTTGCTTACTATAGAAACGTTAGGAGTATAGTTAGCGTTGTAGCGTACTCTTGCGTTCCACCTATGTAATACACCGGTTGGGGTGGGGGGGGGGGGGGGGGAACCCAGAACGACTTTTAATTTAAACCAGATGGAAAACTCGAGTTGGGTTAAATAAATACGGATGCTAACCTATTTACATCCAAACCTATCCAAAAGACAACGTAAATGGGTTTGAATCCGTATTTATTTAGACTTTTAATTTAGTTTAATTAACCTTTCTTCAAGTGCTTGACAAAACTTCTTCATATATAGTCTCGAAAAACTCGCTCTTCTTTGTGAAAAAAAAATACTTCTGCCAACCGATCATAGTTTTTGTTTGAATGTTACTGCAACCAAGCTTTTTTTCTTTGAGGTAATTTTTTGAACGGTTGCTTGAACGATAGGGCCTAGTTTTTTCTAGGAGTGCCTCCCCTCCTCACCCTAAAAAAAGTCTCCTATCAACGTACATTTTGTGACGCACTCCCTCCCCATTTCCAAAAGCTTCAATTTTACAGCTTTAAATTTATTTGCTAATGAAGAGGGAAAGGGGGGGGGGGGGGGGGTAAGAGCATGACACGACGGTTTTTAAATATTTACGGGTACAGGCGAAAGCATGAACAAATTAAAAAATTTAAAACTAATTAAAATGAATTTAAAAATTTTTTATGTAGTTTTTAAAATTTAATTCAAAACTAAAATTTGAAAATGTGAAATTTACAGTTTAAAAATTCAAAATTCAAAAATTGAAATTAAAATTCTAAAGTTTTAAATTTATAACTTCAAGACTTTAAAATTCAATTAAAAAACTTTAGAAATTCAGCACCATTTGAAATTTTAATTTTTTATTTTATTTTTTATTCTTTAAGTGTTGTATTTGAAAAATTTTTTTAATGAATTTTTTATTTTGAGGTTTTATTATGTTGGTGACGTATGTCACGTATGTTAACTCACATTGTTGGAGTTGTGCCTTTGTTGGACTTGGTCCGATTGTTATTGTGGCGACTTTTGTTTTTCTTGTTCTGGTTCTTCTGGCCGATAAGGTGAAACGTGGGTAAGCTGTTTTCAGCTAAACCTGGGCCTTATCAAAACCAATAAATGTCCTTGTTGTCCATCACTGCCTTTTCTCTTCCAACTTCCACGCCTCTCTGAGTCTGTGACTCTCATTTTATTTATTTTTTTTTTTAATTTTTAAAGTTTACGAATTAAAAAATGTACAAATTTAAAACTTCACAATTTTAAGTGCATATCAGGTACATGTTATAAATTCCCTCATTTTTTGAGAGGTTAGCAGCTAGTGTTGTAAAAAATGCTGTATGCAAGTGTTTTCAATTGCTATTTTTAGTTTTAAAATTGTTTTAAAATGCCTGTGCGCCCTATCTACGACTTAACTGAAATAGAGGCTGAACTGCGAAGACCAACACTACACGTGAAGAAAAGGAAATGAAATTACCAGTGTTGGTTCCATTATGTCTTTTCGTTTGTAACTAATTACTACAGCATTTTAAATCGACTACTTACCAATTGGTTCATGTTGCTGGCTCCCGGTTGGCCAGGTTGTTCATTGTTGGCTACTTTGGCACGCAATCTGTTATGAGCTTCTAATATGACGTTTTGGTCTTCACCACTAACTCCTTTATTTATAACATAACACTGAAAACACAACAAACTTAAAATTAATCACTACAGCATTAATATTATAGCATTCAACCTTCAAATATTCACCAATACGAAAGAAATTTATTGAGACCAACTAATGGTTGGCCGAAACGATCAGGTAAGCTGGAGGATTTGTTATTACCCAAACAGTCTCAGTCTGTTAAAAGGTTTGCGGATCATTATTTGATCATGATTACGCTGGTGGTCAAAAGTAGTAGCACTAAAAACTGATGAGCCTAAAGTTGATGACTTTGATATCCCATTTAAAGGCCCTCATGTTGGTAAGTTTTGACAGAAGCAGTTTAGACCTTTGAAAAGTTGTAGAATTCTACTCCAATCCCGCCTTTTCCCCCCACAAAAAATAATAATTAAAAATTGGTGAAGAATACTCGTCAAACTTACGGAGGTTGAGTCATTTCGAGTCATTTCGAGTCATTTCGGAGTTACGGGACCCTGAACGATCAGTTTTATTGTTTTACATTGTAATTAGTAAAGACTCTACTGAAGGTACGACCTCGATGTCCCATATTGAAGCCGTAATTTCGATGCTTAATTTCTCCGCTACCTTTTAATTTTTTCCACTTAAATTTAGTACCTAAGCTTTGTTGGACTTGGTGAACACGGTACCAAGTTTTATTAATTTCCGCTTTGTCACATCGGAGATCGTGAGTTTCACTTTTGACTTGGACTCTTTGTTATTTGGACACGTTTATACAATGGCCTCTAAAGACTTAACCATTTTTCCTAGAAAGTTGGTTCTTAGCTCATTTGAAAGATGTACTTCCGGACAGTGCCCTTTATAAAAACAGAAATTTCAATTGATCTTCCCATTCCGGAGTTACGGGGCCCTGAACGATCTGTTTTATTGCTGTATATTGTTTTAGACATTGTTTTCAAACAAAGCCAATCAGCAAACCCCATACCAAGGCGTAGACTGAAGATTAAACAAATGGTAACTGGTGAGCCAACAATTTACCCGCACTTTCAGGAAACGTGAAAAGGAAGCAGTATCTTATTACGAATCTAAACGAACAAAAGTCACCTGAAAAACGCACACTTTCACAACAGAAGACACTCACACTGTCTAGCGAATTTTCGACAGTTTACTACTACCTTCCTCAGGCCTTAAAGTTAGTTTGGACTCTGTTTACATCCCTGTTGTTTTCACCCTTGTCGTCTGCTCGTTCGTTGCCATGCTCGAAACTTGGTGCGTTGCA
>JAHWFP010273318.1:0-25990 GCA_023313725.1 Lithobius niger
GGGGGTCCATTTGTGTCTTGAACGATGGTGCCATGACCCACTGCAATCTGGCCACAGGTAATTGGTCAGCGGTGGACTTGGCCTTTTGCTCTCTAGCTATCCTGGTTCACTTCACTTGGGCTGTCACTGCCGATCTGCATGGGAGCGATCACCTCCCCATTGTGTTGTCCACAACACAGGGGGGGTTCTGTTGCTTCCAGGCCAGCCCGGTGGTAAGGCAAATGGGTTTAAATAAAATAGCCACCTGACCAAATGTTACTTAAATGATGGTTTCTCATTGCAACGATTCATTTCTGTCGGCAAGGAATTATATAAAACTTACTGCTCAGAAAGTAACTATTTGTAGTGTCTTTCCTTGAACAACTTTAGGTTGAACAACGTATAACGAGCTGAAATGAGCTAAGTGGTCAGCCTTTGCTGAGGCTGCTGTTTTCCAGCATGCGGTGCAGGACTTTACTGATATGGATGAACTTTCAACTTATTTCACTAATGTAATCCTCGCTGCTGCTCATGCTTCTGTCCCGCGTACGTCCACACAGCCGAGACGGGTTCCTGTTCCGTGGTGGACTCCTGCTTGCGGGCGGGCCATTCGGGCCCGCAGACGAGCGTTGCGTGCATTTACTGTTAGCCCAACTACTGACAATTTTGTTGCCTTTAAGCGCTGTCGTGCCCGTGCCAGATTTGTCATCCGTGAGGCTAGGCGTGCTTCGTGGTCGGCTTATGTTTCTTCGATCACGCGCTCCATGCCTTCTCAGCAGGTGTGGAGGAAGGTGCGCCAGATCTCGGGGAGGACCGTGCCTTCCCCGGTATCGCAGCTGAGGGTGGTGAACGCCATGGTTTCATCTGTGCCGGATATCGCCGATTGTTTTGCGTCTGCATTTGCGCGGGTCTCGAGTGATGACCATTATGATCCTGGTTTCCTCGGGATTAAGTGTAGGGATGAGGCTCGCTCTCTTGACTTTCGCTCCGACGGGCTGGAGCAGTACAATTTGCCATTCACCAGGCAGGAATTTGTTTCAGCTTTGTCCAAGTCGCATGACTCCGCCACAGGCCCTGATGATGTTCATTATCAGCTGTTGAAACATCTGCCTCTTGCCTCCCAGCAGTTCTTGCTAGAAATGTTCAACCGTTTGTGGGCGGAGGGCTCTATTCCAGCTGTGTGGAGGGCAGCAGTGGTCATCCCGATTGTGAAACTTCTCCTTCCAGTTATCACCCAATCGCTCTGACTAGCTGTGTCTGTAAACTTATGGAACGGATGGTCAGTGAGGGGTTGGTCTGGGTGTTGGAATCACAGGGATTCTTATCTGCGTCCCAGTGTGGCTTTCGACGGTTTCGGTCAACTATCGATCATCTTGTCGCCCTTGAATCAGATGTGAGGGAGGCTTTTCGCCTGCGTCAACATCTGGTTCAAGTTTTCTTTGACTTGGAGAAGGCTTATGATACGACCTGGCGTTATGGGATTCTCCGTAATCTCTATGACTGTGGCTTGAGGGGACGGATGGATGCCACTATTCCTTTCCACTTACCTCTCCGGCCGTTCTTTTCGCGTTCATGTCGGGGCGACTCTTTCCCGCCCGTTTGTCTTGGAGAATGGTGTGCCTCAAGGAGGTGTTCTTAGTGTCTTCTTGTTTGCTATTAGGATCAACCCCATTGCTCAGCAAGCTGCTGTACCCCAGTCTTTGTTTGTCGATGACTTTGGCCTGCGCTTTCGGGCGGCTCGCATGCAGACCTGCGAGTGGCAGCTACAGCTGGCAGTTAACAAAGTCTAGACCTGGGCGATCAGTAATGGTTTCCAGTTTTCTCCGGACAAGATTGTGTGCGTCCACTTTTACTGCCAACGAACACTGTATCCAGATCGTTGCCTGTACTTGGGACAGGCACAAATTCCTGTTGTCCCACAGGCACGTTTCCTGGGTCTGGTGTTCGATTCCAGGTTATCTTGGCTTCGACACTTGCGCCAACTTAAAGACAAGTCTTTGCGGGCACTTAACATCTTGCGGGTTCTGTTGGGCACTTCATGGGGTGCCGATCGCGCTGCCATGTTGCGCCTCTACTGAGCCCTTGTCCGCAGCAGACTTGATTATGCGTGCATGGTGTATGATTCGGCTAGTGACTCGACTCTCCAGATGTTGGACACTGTGCATCACAGTGGCCTGCGTGTGGCGACTGGGGCATTTCGTACTTCTCCAGTGGTCAGCCCCTAAGCTGAGGCCTCGGAGCCACCTTTGGCCATTCGTCGGCGGAAGCTTGCCATTCAGTATGCTGTGCGTTTGCATGCTGTGCAATCCAGTCTTGCTTGGTCCATGGTTTTTGGGCCAGACATGCGAGTCGGTAGACGCAGGGTGGGTAAGTGTGATTTCCGCGATAGGCTCCAGCAGTCCTGTCAGGAGATAGCCTTTGAAATGCCCTGCGTCTTGAGGCTTGGGGAGATGCCAGTGGCCCCTTGGCTTGTCCCAAGTGGCAATTTCATTTTCGCTCTGGTGTCCCTCTACCAGGGTTCCACTCTGCCAGCAAGGTACTTGCAGGAGTTCCGGCGGCTGTGTTCCCAGTACGCCGGTTATCAGCGGCTGTTTACTGATGGGTCGAAGTCGGACGTTGGCGTGGCGTGTGCTTGTGTGTGTAAGGGAGTAACGGTTGCCCCATCGCCTTCCATCAGGCTATTCTGTGTTTTCTGCAGAGCTTTTGGCTCTTGGTTTGGCGGTGGAATGGATCCTCGACCTTCAGGGCACCCATTTCATTGTCTTTAGCGATTCCGTGAGTGCCCTGGAGTCCTTGGCGAATTACAATCCTCGGAACCCCTTGACACAACGTGTCCAAGCTTTGCTTCCCGCTTGGCTGGCCAGCGGAAAACCGTGCTTTTCTGCTGGATCCCGGGCCGTGTTGGGATTGGTGGAAATGAGCAAGCTGATTCTGCAGCGAAACGGGCCCTTTGTGGCCCTCTCGAAAGGGATCTCAGCCTTGTTCCCTCAGACGCCTTTCCAGCGCTTCGTCTGAGGTTACACGCTTTTTGGCAGACCTTGTGGGACAGACAGGACGGTAATAAGCTACTAGCTATTAAGGGCACCGTCGAGGAATGGCACTCGGCGTGTCGCCGTGAGGAGGTTGTGTTGGCCCGTTTGCGCATTGGTCACGCCCGACTTACTGTTTCCTTTTGCGGGGGGTTGACCCTCCTGAATGTCATTGGTGTCGACGGCCACTTACGGTCCAGCACTTCCTTGTTGATTGTCGCCATCTAGATGGTGTTCGTCGTCGTTTCCATCTTCCGCAGGACATTGCACGTCAATTGGGCGATAAATCTGTCCTCTTTTCCGGTGTTTTTCAATTTTTGCAGGAGGTACAGATGTATGACATGATTTAGATTAGGGGTTTGTGTGTATGGTGCAGTGCTAACCTGGACCACTTCACTGTGACTGAGGTCGGCACTAATGACCTAGCTGTTGACGCGCCATTTAGCCTCAATTCCGTCCCCCTGCGCGATAATGAAGGCGTTGGGATTGGTTGAGTACTCTAAACTCTGGATGTAGCTGCATCTTGTCCCCCGGAAGCTTTCTATAGCCTGCCCCCGTGGCGGTGTGATGTCTCTGTGGTGTAACCTTTCATAAAAGAGACAATTTGCCCCCAGAGTTTTCATTCACGGACTTTCTCGTCTCGCGGACTATTCATCCCCGAACTGTACGTCCTCCATAATGCATGTCATATAGAGCACACGTCTAGCAGTGGTGCCTCATACAGTATGTAATATAACTGGGGGGGGGGGGGGGCTTAGCACGGGAAAAATGCATCAGACAGCTTCACCAGTCCGAACTGCTGGAATATACATAAAATGAAACTGGCTGGGTGCAGCAAAAATGGTGAGGCCTTGCTTCATGCAAGACGGATAACCATGCTAATTATTCCCCACTCAGAACTGGTGGAAACTCGCAAGAATATATGAAGAATAAAACTGCTGTACACAGTCAAAACTATTGGGGAGAGGGGGTGCTTTGCATGGGTTCAATAACGTCCTAAAACCTACCTAATCAATACTGCCAGAAAGTTACTGCTGGACTACACGAAGAATGGAACTCTAGGTAAGCACAACTGTAGGCTGTTGACTCTTAGAGAGAAAAAAGTAACTGGAAAAAATGCACCTTCTGGCAGTTTGGGGACGAATTGTTAAAGGAAGAGTTAATCCGTGGAATAAAAAGTTCATGGGACGTCAAGTCTGGGACGAAAAGTTGGAACACTGATCACTCAAATGGACTACAGGCAAATGTGGCAAGCTAAAATGGTGACCATTAGAGGATGATCGCTGGTTTGACTGTAATCCCCAAACCAATAACTAGAGCCTAGTATAATCGACTTGAAACTCACTGCATAACACTGAGAAACTCAAACCATCTCGTTCCACGGAGAGTTCTAGCTTACCCCTCGGCCCATGTGACCCCTTAGGTCAGTACTTTAGGAAAATAATGTCCAGTAAACCACTACCCTGTTGTTGGCTTCTCCTTGTCTAGTTAACAGCAGCGCTGTTAATGCTAGGGAAAAAAAGTGCTTCGATTGCCGCAAAAATCTGCATATATTCTGGTGTAAATACAGCACGAAAGTTTCAGCCGTATATCTTTTCATATGCAAAGTGGACTATCTCAATCTGCAACAATGATTACTTAAGTGTACTCAGGACAGCACTTGGCTATTTACTTTCCTCAGATCCAGGCATTACTTACCTTTCTTGTAGGGTTTTTAAGATAGCAGTGGTAGGTGGATAACTGAAGTGATTACTTACGAAAGGATATGAATTCTTAGGTACAGATAAAGTAATTAAAAAAAAAAAGGTGAACGGCTTTTCTTCAGGCTCAAATTGCATTGCATAGGAAGTTATTTTTTATTTGCATATTTTTCTTAACATGTCTTTGTCGATTGGTCGAAAAATTGTAATTGTCTACCAATGGACTTAACTCGCCGTGGCGACCATTAATCTCCAGATTTACCACTTGTCCTGTAAAATATTCGATCTAAGAGTAACCCTACTCCAAAAAAAGAAGCTCAAAATGGAATTGTTAGCAGTGGCAGAGGCTAGCTTAGTTGTCTGAAGGGGCTGATAACTGCCAGTCATGCAGCCTGGTTAGTATGAGACACTTCCGGGTTCCTTTAACAATTGCGGGCTCTATATTCTGAACATTATCTCTGGCACCCGACAGTAATGTGAGATTGCCCATTTTATTTTTTTTCAGGTTTTGTTTCTTCTGTTAGTCCCAATTTAAAAAATGGGTTGTTTCATAGTTAAAAAAAAATTTCTTTTCACCGTTTTTTTCTTTAAATGTGTGCCTATGTAAAAACATGTTAGCGCTGTACCTAGTCCCGTAACCGTGTGGTCAGAAATTTCACACCACATGCTCTTTTCTTTCAAGTCTGCTCCCTAGTCCTTTTAGACAACACTTGCACGCGTTATCCAGTCCCCAACCTGGAATTTTGTGCAGTGCTAATATTTGAGTGTTTTTAAAAAAATTTTTCTTACTTGCCAAAACATCTTAACCTGTTAATTTGCATTACATTGTCCACAATGGAATGTTCCCCTGGAGGTTTCTTCGTCTGCGCAGCCGCCTGCTTGCATGCCCCACTGCACCTGCGCGTCGCAGTCCTCCCTTATAAAAGCAAGAGTGCAATGCTTTCACATTCATTTTCCTCCAGAGGTGCCTACACGTCACCTTGCTCCACTGTTCTCTGCCTTTCGTCGGAATTTGGATTTACCGAAGATGGCTGCCACTTCGGAAGCTTCTGCTTCATCCGCCGCCCGCCCTCGTGCTCTTGCTTGTCCTTTCACCCTTGGTCAACGCTGGGTCTCTGCCCTAGACCTCGCCGCTGACGGCCTGATGCTTCCCGCTACGTTCATCGACGCTCCAAACGAGTCGCCGCTACAAGCCTGCAACGCCGTTGTAGCTTTCATCACTCCGTCAAGATTTCATTCTGGATACGGAAAACTACCGCTAGGCAAAGAAGAATCTTCGCTGAGCTTCCGCCGCATCTGGGCCGCCTCAATCTCCCCCCCCCCCCCCAAGAGTTGCTATCTACTGCCGCTCGTCTCACTCGTGCCTAAACCCAAGTTTTGAGTGAAGGACCAAGACGGAAGCAGTTTGCACCTCTTGCTGGTAGTCACGACCGTGGCTGACCCCACGTCTCGAGTAAAAATCAAGACATCAGCTGCTGTCGACGCTCATGCTCGTCCCATTCGTGGTTAGAACCCACGTTTTGAATGAAGAATCAAGACGGGACCGTCCGCCTTTGGCTGCTTGTTTCGACCATGGCTGACCTCACGTCTCTGGTAAAATCAAGACATCAGTTGCCGTCCACTGTGATCCTCGGCTCATCCGTGGCTAAAAACCAGGCTTTAGAATGAAGAGTCAAGTCTGATGACGTTTTCACCTCTTGTACCTTGACTCGACCGTGGCTTACCCCATGTCTTGAGCGGAAATCATAACATCTGTTGCAACCCACAACGGTGCTCGTCTCAAACCTGGCTAAATCCCATGTTTTGAGTGAAGAGTCAAAACATATGACGCTCTCTCCTCATCCAGAATCTCGACCATGGCTGACCCCACTTCTCGGGTGAAGATTAAGACGACAATGACTGTCTACACCGACGCTCGTCTCATTCGTGACTACAACCCACAAATTAAGTGAATTTCTCAAGACGGACAACGTCTTCACGCAGGCCGCTCGTCTCGACCGTGACCAACCTCACACTACGAATGAAGACCAAAACGGCTGGCAGTCCACACTGATACTCCTCTCGATCGTGGCTAACCCCACGTCTCGAGTGAAAATCAACACAACCATCACTCAACATCAAGACTCATCTCACTTGTGGCTAAAAACTCAGGTTTGCAGTAAAGCCTCAGGACGAACGTAGTTCTCTCCTCTGATAGCTCGTCTCGACCGTGCCTAACCCATGTCTCAAAAAAAAAAAAAGGATGACGGTCACTGTTGACTCAGACGCTCCTCTCATTTCCAACTAAAACTTTCGTTTGGGGAAAGTTTCAAAACAGACGACTATCTGCCGACTGGGTGACAAAGAGCCCCCCCCCCCATCCTGTGTGAAAATCAATACAACTATCAATCTCCCATGGAAAGTCTGCCACGAAAACCATGCCTCCAGTGTTAGGCCATTAAGCAGCTACACCGATTCATCTTCATTCACCTACCACCTTGATAACCTTTTGACCTAGTCCACCCTTAAGACACTGTGGCTCCTCTGCCGTCGTCTCTAGGGACCATCCCAGCATCACCTTTCACCCAAGAATTTGGGCCACCAATGATCTCAACAAGTCCCGGCCGCCGCTTCCATCTACAGGGTCTTCTGCATCTTTCACCTGAACTGGGAGGGATGGCCTCCGCCTCAAGTCACGCTCCCTTATACTTCAGACTTTTCGTCCTTTCACTAGGATCTACACCTAGCAGTCTCTTCATGAAGCCTGACCTACCTGCTTTTCACCACGGCCTTCCTCACCAGTATCGCTAATCTTTCATGACGTTATCACGTCGGTTAAAAAATAAACACATCTTTGGTCACAGCATCACTATCTTTCACCCAACGTCGGAGTCTACGGAGTCTCTAAAGAAAAACACATCCGGAATCTTATCTAACCAAGCTCTCTCCCGGACTCTCCGAATTTTGCTATAAAAAAAAGCAAAAAAAAAAAAACCCATTGATAATGAACTTGGACATTACTGTAATAGACTTTTGGCTCCAAATCTCCCCAGTCATCCACATTTCTCCAACGGCTGTCTTTCGCTCCGCTCCCCCAACCTGAATTGCTCAACTGCCCATCTTGTGCACTTTTCCCAAATCTCCAAACCTGTCAATCTCGAATCATGAAAAGCTGAAGTTCCGTACCCAGGAAGACAACCACCTGACCACCCTCGAACTCTATCCCCACAGGGAACCCCAACCACTGCAGGTAACATCCACTACCTTTTCTACTAGTGATCTCAGCCCTAGTTCTGGCCCCCCCCCCCCTCAGTCGCCACCAAACACTGTCAACTGACAGGACAACCTGGGATCCCTGGAATCCAACATCCCACGCTGAATCCAAAATCTCAACCGCCTGCCTCAGCACCCCAGGGAACTCGGTCAAAAGGTGCCCGCCACCTAATTTGACGAGGTCGGCCTGTCAATGCTAAAATTGACAGGTATCATACTTTTGCAGCATAAAGAAAGAACATTTTGCCGGCCCCCAGCCAGGTGGCTAAAAATTCTTCTGCTGAAGAAGTACAATACCTCAAGGCCCACCCTGCCTCCCCTCTTGAGTCACCTTTTGACAAATCTTGAGACAAAGATGACAAGCTGGGACAGCTTCCACTCATATAGGGAGAATCGCGGATGTGTGGTTGGGTGACTTGTGGTTGGGTGACTTGAGGCGGCCAACGAATCTTGAAATCTCAAGGCAAGGAAGTTTCGTTTGAGACAACAATGCTAAAATTGACAGGTATTGTACTTTTTCAGCAAAACAAACCATTTTTAGCCGGCCTTGCTGGGGGCCGGCAAAATGTTATTTTTCTGTAGTTTTAATTGACCAATTTTGACGTTCAAATGGACTATTTTAACAATTTTTTTAGAGCTTGTGAACGGTCCTTATTCCTAGTCCATAACTTGAGTCTTTTTTAAAGTTATTTAATAAAAACCAAAAGTAAGCTACAAAAAAGACCAAGAAATTTAGTAATGAAATCACAAAAATGGCAGTTTTTCATAACCATTGTGGACACTCTGGGTACAATTTTGCATTTATGACACGCCTGGTTTTGCGAATCATCTACAAAAATAAAAAAAAAAGCACATTACTATTATAGCCTACTGTGCAACCGTAATATTTACAGTGCAGACAAATTATTCATTATAATAAACAAACAAAAAGGTTTGTCAGCCTTTATTGTTTAAAATTTAAATTTTATTTATTTTTATGCATTTTATCACAGCTACAGGACAGTAGTCATTAAAAAAAAATAAAATGTAAATTAAATATTCATTTTTTCAAAATAAAGTCCCAAAAAACACTCAAAGGTAAAACTTTCTGTGTGACAAGTTCAGAATTATTTTAATCTATATCCAACCAGGAACGTTCTGATTGGCTGACGTGGCTGTTAGAACACTATAATTCCAAGAGTGTACTTGCTGGCTTGGAGATAGACCAAAGTGTTTTTGTGTACAGACCCCTCTGGTGGCGAATTTATAAGACTAATCCTGGAGATAGCTTAAATAGGACTAAGTGTCACATTTAAGCTAATATCTCATTTTCTTCAACAATTGCAGCAATTGCAGCAAGACATTAAAAAAAAATGTAATGCAAAAAGAAATCACTAACTTATATGAACTACAATTTGAGTCTGAAGAGAAGCAGTCACCAATATTCCCCTTTTTAAAAAAAAAATATTTCTTTCCAACCTCAAACACTTACGTCACCTCCTTCCTTGTCCGTCTATTTTATTTTTACTAGCATGCGTGCCAGCCTGCCCACCTAAGCATTGACGGTCGTCGGAAAAAGCGTGTTTCTAAACTAGAGGGAGGAGTGTGATTTATTCCTCTAAGTCACGCCCCACAACGTTATCAAAACCGATCAGTTTAGAAACAGCTCTGCCCTACTTGTCGTTCTCAACCTTAGAAAAATTAGCAATAATCGCTGCCACATCTATTTTCAGCGAGAGAAATGTTATTAAGAACCTAATACAAATGCTTATTAATCTCTGTTTAATTGGATTTTTTTTTCTAAATTTAGACATTTTCCATACCACTTCATACAGTTTAGAAACACGACCATCTCGTCTACTACTGGTGATGGCAGCCATGTTGGATCAGTGAGTGAGAAAAAACCTGCCTCACTTGCCTCAGCAACATCTCAGCTCCATGACGTCACGCTTACGTAAAGTGAGAGGAGTTTGGATCAGTCGCCTCGAGTTAAGAAACTGTTTTTCTTACTTCCCTCAGACTTCGCTCTAGTTTAGAAACCGCGCCATAAGTTTCAGCCAGTCTTGTATCAGTCCACAGCTAAGAAGCATTAACTGCAAACTCTAGTTTAAATAATTTATATACGCTTACAATTTCCATTTAGTTTACTATATATTCATCAGAAACTGTTTATTTTGTCGAAACCACCGCGCCCAACGTGTTAGGTAGCTGTAAAACCTGAACTTCCGGTTTCAGTGATCAGACCGAAATACGCTTCCGTTAGGCCTAAAGTGGCGTCAGGATTTAGTTAAACTCGTCGAAAAACTACTAAGACACAGCAGAATGACTAAAACGATGCCGAAAAGTCACCTTATATCACGCTTATTTTCATAATCACACGAAGTAACAAATATTTCAGTAAATTTTCGATTGTCAGCAGTTCTGGAGGTGTAACTCCGTGTGATTGTAAGCGTGATATAAGGTGACTTCAACTTTAAAAATGAATTTTCATAGTAGGCAATGTGACATGTTTAGAGTTGGGCGGTATTCATTTTTTCGGTTCGGTTCGGTATCGGTTCTTTTCAAAAAGAAAACCTAGGTATTTCGGTTTTATAATTTATGTCAACAATTTTTTATTTCATGTTACACAAGATAGCCTACACTATTAATAGCCTACTGAAAGAAAACTCGAATTTTTTTTCTACAGGGCCTACTAAATATTTCAGGCCTACAAAGTATTTAAGTAATTAACTTAAAAGATGCTTCCCATTTGCTGAAAGAAAAATTAATTGTTCGGCTCGGCCAGGTTTCAAGCGTGAGCGTTTTTCGCTAATCACTTCTCCAGCTTTAGAAAAGAGCCTCTCGCTTGCCACAGATGTTGCAGGGATGCAAAGGTAGGTTAACGCTACCGTAGAAACATTTGGGAAACGTTTAGCATTGCAGTTCCACCATTTAAAAGGGGATTCTTTTTCTCCATCGATGACGGGCTCTGCCAGGTAAAGGTCTAGTTCCTTTTGCATTATGAGAGGTAAGTTTGGACCATTTGTGTCTGAAGCAACAGAAGCTCTTCTTTTGGCACTAATTTTTGTCCACATATTTAGAGAATACTTGCGCTTTAGGCCACCCATCTCATTCGCAGTTACATTGGTCGAGGAAGAGGATGCACTTGCTTCAGCATTTGGAAGCATTGGAGGTGGCTGTTGCTCGCAAAAAGCTTCCATTTTTTCTATGACTTTACCAATTGCAAGATTTCGACGAACAGTAGTTGTAAAGAGTGCGTCTTTAAAACGAGGATCAACCACTGTTGCAATAGAATGTATCTCGTCTTCCTCAAAGTTGCTACTCCATCGTTTGTTCAGTTCGTTTTTCAGAGTTTCTTTTAGGTTGTTAAGTCCATCTGAAGTATTCAGAAATTCGTGCAAATTAATCAATATTGGGATGATGGAGATTGTTGGATACTGCTCTGAGCACATAATTTTTGTAGCCTCTTCGAATGGCTGCAGTACGTTAACTAAATCTTCAGCAGTTTTGTATTCATAAGATTTGATACAGCAGGCACGGTAGCAATGGCAGCACTGACTGGTTCTTGCTGCTCGACCAGCCTTTCCAGCATATAAAAAGTGGAATTCCACCTTGTTTTGACGTCTTGTTTTAATTTATGAACTGGTTTAGAAAGCTGTTCCTGAATTTGCGCTAAACGATGGGCATCCTTTGTACTACGCCTAAAGTGGCCGCAAATAGCTCTTCCTTTAGCTAATAACTGTGAAACTCCTTGGTATTGGGCTAATGACTGCGTAACTACAAGGTGCATTGTGTGTGCAAAGCACGTTAAAGATGTTAAATCTCCTACCGAGTCGATACCACCAACAATATTTCCTGCATTGTCAGTAACACAAAACTTAGTTTTTGCAGATATTCCCCAATCTGCAAGCATAATTGTTACTTCATTCCTAATATTTACAGAGGTATGAGGTTCAGGAAAATGTTTAACGTGTAAACAATAATTTTGTGGCAAGAAATCGTCTGGGAAAATAATATGGGCTGTCAGTGACATGTAAGCGTCATTTGCAGTAGAGGTCCACATATCTGCTGTTAAGCTGACACATACAGCAACATTCAGTTTTTTTTTATGAATTCCCGTTTCTGTGCGTAAGTATGCGGAAGCAGCTTGGTAGAAAGGCAATATCTTGGTTCCAATTCTCCAAGAATTCTCGAAATTCTTTACTTTCCACAAGTCGTAAGGGTTGTACGTCAACAGCCATAAACTTTAGCAACTTCGCTTGTGCTTTTTTATTTCTTGGGTGATCTTTGCCCCACGTTTCGGTCTTTTGAAAAGTTTCTTCAATGGTTGGTTGTGTTAATAATTCTGCGTGCTGTAATTGTTTAGTGCTTTTGACCTAAAATAAATAAAATTTTCGCGTAAACAAAAACATTAAACAATCGCACGCGCAATCGATAGGCCTAACTCAACCAACATTACGGTACTTACTTGTTGATGTTGTTGCGCTGTTTCGTATACCGGTAAATGGTGAAGCTTGAGATGTTTCCACAAGTTAGAAGTATTGCCGTCAGCAGCTTTCACGTTTTGCTTGCATAAATTGCATGTGCCAGTATCTCCGACACGAGTGAAATGCCCCCAAATTAAACTCGGCGCCATGCTTGGTATCGATCGTTCGATTCGTCTCTTTCACTGTTGCCCTCTCACTCAGCTACGGGGTTGCCCAGAGCTGTCAATCACAAGGAGGCGTGACGCGTTCATACGAAGGTCATTCGGCTAGCTGATAAACTATGCGATGCGCTTAGTCTAAATCCAGCGCATCGCGCTAGAAACTAGCTACGATCTATGAATAAAAACTATGACAAAATTTTAATTACCAATTTAGTTAGTTCTTATTGAAAATGTGGTACATAAAATTCGTAATTTAAAAGAAATCATAAAACCGAAACCGTGTACGGTTATTAAAAAAACCGAAAACGGTATCGGTTTTTTATGAAAACCGAAAACCGTGGTATAAAAACCGCAACCGCCCAACTCTAGACATTTTTAAAACAATGCCGTTTAAGCTAAAAATGTGAACGATTGATTGTGAACGATTGATGTGAACGATTGATTGATGAATTCGCTTACTGAAAACATTGTCTTGGCGCCGTCACTCTACATTTTAAAAAAATTATTAAATGAATATAGTTTAAAGGCATATTTACTCCGTCCTGAATTTTGCCCATGATTGTGGGATTGATTTTAATTGGAATTGAATGCTTAGACGGACTAGCCATCATTGTTGAATAGTGTTTTTATATTTGTATATATATATATCTCCTGACAAAGTATCTATTGATACTGATACTGATTGTTGTACCATTTTATACATTGTTTGTAATAGCTGGTAAGTCGTAAGTGGTCTTTCGAGACCCTCTCTTACCATTTGCTTTTCTGGAGCAAAAAAAATGTTATTATTATTATTATTATTATCTTTTTTTATTGTTTTTAAATAATAGACCTAACCTACTGCTTATTCAAAACAAGTAACCAACACGTAGTTATGATTGAACAGAATTTCAAAGCATGCCGTGTGAGATCCAAGATGGGGAAAAGGAAGCATGTTAAAGAATTTTATGCGATTCCTACTTTTTATTTTAACACATTATTTTTATTAACTGTTTTACTTCGGAATAAATGTTTTGACTATGTAAAGTACGATTCGTATTGCAGTTTTTTTTATAGTAAAACGTGCGATTATTATCAATATCTTTTTTAAGTCTGTTATTATTAGAGATTTTATACGGTTTTCATTGAACCGGACATCCGATTCAAGTTTTTAAACATTTCATGAAAGTTTTTAAACATTTTGCGGATACGGCTAGCTCGAACGCAACACTGAAAATCCGTCGAAAATCAAGTGGTGTGGACTAGCTGATAGCCACATTGGATCCTAATAAAACTTCAGAAATATGGGTAGGGGACGGGGGAAGATACGAAGGCAATCGGACGTTGTGGATGCACGTGCCCCAATCACCTCCCCTCCCCACCTTTTTTTTGCCCATTTCCCCCATTAGGTAGATAACATTACGAAGGGAAACTACTAAAACAACAGCAAATCGAGGGTTGGAAAAGTCTTAGAAATAATGCCTGCCTTTTTTTTTGCCAGTCTTTCCGATGGTGCCTCATTTAACTGATACTTTTCAGCCAAAAGCTTTCATGGTTCTAATTCCCCGTTTTCAAACATTTTCAAAACAAGTTCGCAATTTTAACGTTAATTAAAAAAAAAAATTACCACAATATTAAAATCAACGTGTATACGACCTCTTGACGATCGACGACTCCCCCTCCTGGACGCTCAGTTGTTGCTTATCGAGTTCTTCTCCCAGGCACTTCCGATTCCGTCTGAAGCGTGTTTGTCGTCATTTATCTTCCAGTGGCCCTGAAGTTTTCGAGTTTCCACGCTGCCACTTCAGTGATTTTCTCGTAAAAACCTCCAATCTGGATTCTGGAGATGTTTTTGCGTGATGCTAGTCCACAATTTCAGCCGATCTTCCAACCTGATCGTCGTGGAATGCAATTTTTTTTGCCGACCACGTTTCCTTGTTGCCGCCTTCTTGAGCTTCGTCACAGCCGTTGAATCGCCGCTCGGTTTGCAGTTC
This sequence comes from Lithobius niger, assembly GCA_023313725.1. Taxonomy (NCBI): domain Eukaryota; kingdom Metazoa; phylum Arthropoda; class Chilopoda; order Lithobiomorpha; family Lithobiidae; genus Lithobius; species Lithobius niger. The sequence continues at coordinate 14,561 of JAHWFP010273318.1, forward strand.
CTCACTCTCCGTCGTCGACAAACTTTCCTGGCTTGACTTCAGCGACTTCTGGTAATTTTTTTTTTTTTTTATATATCGCCGACCACGTTTTCTTTATTGCCGTCCACGTGTGGTTTGAGCTTCGTCCCTGCCGTTGAATCTCCGCACGGTTGCCAGTGCTTCGCTTGCCGTCGTTGACCAACTTTTTCCCGGCTTGACGTCTGCTCTTCCGGCAATTTCGTGATCGATCTCCGGTGAAACTGCTGGGCTTCGTAGTTCGGTGCAAGTCCGCTGCCACCAACTGTAACGTGCGTTCAATGTAGAAGCCAAAACTTGAAGTAGTTAAACCTTGTTTAATGCGGAATAATCTTGACAAGATTTGGGTTACATTTTAACGAACATTCTCAACACAAGAATTGGCGAGAATAGAAAACCGGACTCTGAAGCCCTTGACTTTTATATGCTCTGGTCGGAGCCAGAGCTCCACCGGACAACCACTCAGCAGCTCATGAGTTCATTAACCAATTCAGTTCTTGGTTGCAAAGTTTTTACCAATCATGGCCAACAATACTTGGCCACGTTCTCCTGCACGTCCGCCCTGGTTTTGGCGCAAAACCCAAATGTCCTTGTTCAACAAATGATTTTGGCGCCAACCACCGTTTCAAGCACACAAGTAGGTATGAGGGTGAGCCAATGTCCGTTAACAAGGGTGAGTAATGGAGAGTAATGGAACTGTGGTTAAGAGCAACCCTTCCCAATGTCTGTCGCCACTCGCCATTTGGCGAATGGAAATCAACAGTTGGCGACTTGGAATTTAGCCTTACTCGCCAAATCGGCGACTAGCTACAGAGCATACCACTAAAAAAGGGGTATCTCTGGAACCGTATAAGTTAGAGACGAACGGTTTGCGGCATTATGCTCAGGTTTATAAGAGCTATATAACTGGTTTCTCTGCATTAATACTGGAGTTTAAGAAAACTGCACAATTTTGTTAATGCATAAATTAGAGAAACCTTTCATCATACAAGACATTTGGTATGTGGCGAGTAAAAATTGTGAAATGGCGAGTGCTTTGTAAGGTCTACTGGCCAAGTGGCGACTGCTACTGGATTGACATTCGGAAGGGTTGGTTAAGAGTATAACTTGTACGTCCCAATACACTTTTCTTCTTCCTTCCACTCACAAGAGCTGGCTTCGACAATGACGAGGTTCATCTAGTCGGCGTTCTTCTGGTTGGTCAGTATCAGCGATCGTCTCAAACTATCTTCCACACCGTGTCACTATTTTTCTCGATGCCTCGGTTTCCTTCAGGACTCTTACAGTTCCCACCCAGCTGTACTCACCCAGACTTGTGTCGGCTACATCCATAAACCTTCTAGTCACCACTCCTACATACCAGCTGCCTACCTGGAGCAGGTTCGTTGGGATTGTTTGGAATTCACCAACACAAAATTTACCTTGTCCTGCATCCCTGCTGCCGATACCACCGCCCCTGCGATGGATACACATAGTATGTGTGCTACAATCAATAAACCCACCTGGGAAGCAATGCTTCGCCGGCAGCAACGGTGCCATTGCTAGGCAGAACAAGTGGTTTATTCTACCACGGCTACCCTGCATTACCGCGCATTTGCGTCCTCCGTCGAACCTGGTTCCCAAGTTTCGTCCTGTCAAGAGACCATCAACAGAGGTTCCCGCTACTCTACCTGATAAATACGAATGCAAACCTATTTACGTTGCCTTTTGGACTTATATCAGACTGCCTCAGCGGGGAATCGAACCCAGGACCTTAAAAATCAAAGGCCAAGGTCTACCGCTGAGCCATACTGTGACACGGCCTAAAAAACAATGTAAATATGTTTGCATCCGTATTTATTAAACCAATCTCAAGTCCATTGGCTTTCTGTCCCGTTTAAACTCTGTCTACCTAGCATCGCTCAAGTCACTGCCTTCTGCTTCGAAGACCAAGGCTAAATCAACCGAGGCTCCGTACGGGAAAGCGAAGCTCCTGGTGTCCCTCGTACAACCCTCTAAAAACAGCCTTCCATCAATAGTCATTCCGTCATCAATTACCTGCCTTACCTCGTATCTTCCAGACCCGGTGACCTCGGCCACTTTGACTGTTCCCGCTGGACTGCCACGGTCATTCAGTTCCCCGTTCCAATCTTCGAATGTTTTCACTTCGGACACACTCGAACTTCTTACACTTGGACTGAGGTCTCTGCTGTTCGCACCCTGCGTCCGGCGCTGGCCACAGACATTGGTCGCCTCCAGGACCATGATGGTGCCTATGGAGCTGGAATTCAGTAAATGACCCCCCCCCCCCCCCCACAGGGAAACAGCATTCTGTGGTCTCGACGACCTTACGGTCACCCACCAAACCAACAGCCTCGTCGAGACACGAACTCCTCCAGCAGCCATTCAGCCAAGCCTAGTCCAACAGATCAGCCGTCAAAACCTACAGTTCCTTTGCCCCTCTCGGCATCAGTTCTCTCCCGAATCTCCAGTTCCAGCCATTGTTATCCGATCATCACCTCGGCTGGGATCAACACCACTTCCTGCACTGGTTGTTCTACAAGTTAAAACGGTCTCCGGTCCCTTCCTGAGACCTGGCACTGCCTCGATGCATGATCCACCGCTTTGGTTGGTATAATTTTTCCGGAAAACATTGCTTCGGGTATGCTGCAGTTGACAATCTGCCACATTTGTGCCAGTTGTCCAAGTCTTAACCCCTTGCTCAGAAGGATTTATGCGTCTGTTATCATGCCACGATTGCCAACATCATGCCTCCGGGGATTCAAGCACCTAATTTATGTTTACACATTTACGTTGCGGAACACGTACCTTACCTGGATCACCTTCCCTACTCAGCTTTGTTCTCACGAACATTTGAGCTTTCATCGAACGTCGCCATTTGTCTACATCAGCAGTTGATTCGTTAACAGGGGTTCCTACTGGTACCCAACGCTTTGAAGTAATCTTGTTACGGTTCTGGTTCCTCACAACTATGAAAGCCTGTAAGGCCTCCGCCTACCTTGCTATTACTTTTCTTTTTACCAGTTCCCATCCGCCTGTGCGACCAAGTTGTCGACGCGCCATTAAGCCTCAACCCCCCCCCCGCCTGTGCGGACAAGTTTTATTTTCATCCATGGTACCATGCATTTGGTTTTGAACTGAAAACTGTTTCGCCCACTGCTCATACTACGACTCAGCGTTTCTTCGACACTGCATTTTTTCTACTGTCATGTCTTCACCTCTCCGCAAGGTACTCGTATGGTCCTTCCTGACCATCGGCTACCACGTCTTAAAACCCTCTCAGTCATCATTAACTAGAGGTAATGTGCCTTGCCATTTGTTTGCCATTGACCGTGCTCATTCCTCTGCCCCAGAATACGGCCGTCACCCAGTCCCCTGCGAAGCAACTGCCGGTTTCCAGCTTCGCCTCGCTCTCTTGTGCTATGGGACATCATTACACTTTATCATTTTGTATGTCGTCCGTACCGTCTACCTTTTTTTGGTCATTCAACTATGATTCGATCTCTTCAATGACAGCTTATCGCCTCACCCTTCCGGACTCTGACGTTTCCCCATTGGGATGACGCTCGGTTTACTGGATCTCTGATTCTAGGGCCGCCATTTCGCAGCACGGGTACTCTTCAACCTTGGTCCTGCCACCATTCTTGACGAGGTCTTGCTAATAAGTAAGACGGATAATGTATATTTTCAAGGGCAACTAAAAACTATAACTTAACCAGGGCCACCTGGTTGAAGTTTGTTTTTATTGCCTAACTGAAAATGTACATTGCCTTTACCCACCCGCCCTCCCCTCTCGTTCTCCAAGGTGTGCTGAGAGGAAGAAAGATGTATGCTCTGACTCGAGCTTTTTTTATGGGGAGGCCTGCGCCTGCACTAAAGCAGAAGGGGAGCTGCGAGCCCGGCAGGGAAGCCAACTATTTTCGCTACGGATTTAGCCAAAAATAGAGAGGTTTTGCAAATAAAAAAGACATGTAATATATATGTTAAGTTAGGCAATAAAAAACTTAAACCAGGTGGCCCTGGTAAGTTGTTTTCAAACTGTAGTTATCAATCCCTCAATTTAGAATTCGCTTGCTGTATTCAGTCTGTTTTCTCATTTCTAATGTTGATATGGACACGTTTCGTCCATGTTCGTTAAATTTCTTTCATAAATTCTTCCAAGTTTAAAAACATTTTTCCACATTTACTTTTGTGTGGCATTTTGTCATTCTAGGTCATATTCGTTTTGCTTATCTTTTTCCTTTTACTGATTGTTACTAACTGCACTGCAACACGATGTATTTGAAATCGCCACGCGCTGTTAGCCCCGGCAGTCAACTGCTGGCAAATTAATGATGTAGTTCCTACGTTTTGAGTCACATGCCCCGAATACCTTTATTTCTGGCTGTAAAGATGCTGCTCTTAAAAACGTGAGTTGCTCATCTTAATGCACGAAATGCCGCAGAGTGTGGCGGAAATGTATGGCTTCGTGTGCAGGTACGCCTTCAGATTTCTTTTAATATGTGTTGCGTGAGCTGAATAAAAAAAAAAAAAACTGTACAACATGCTATGTATTTGCTGAAAAATGACCTATAAAACTTATCTTTTTAATTTTACTAGCTTTCTTTTTACCTATATTTTTTATTGCAGGTCTGCGAGGCCTGCTGTTGTTGCTAGTGTCATTACCTAGCCCTTGGTGGATTTATTAACGTAGATAACGACCACCCAAAAAAGCCATGCGACGGCCCGCCGAATGTTGGCTTCGCCATGAAGTGGAGTACAGTGTTTTGGGTCTTTTTGACGTGCGTCACTTAGACCTAGATGTATTTGTCGGTCTCCTGCCGTCTGTTTGTATTTTTTAAACATAAATTGTGGTTTTATCGATTTACAAACTGCATTCTTAGCATTAAGTTTTACCGTTTTGCTTGTGAATGTGCACCTACATCTAGTAATTAAAGTGGATAACCAACCATGTTGTGTTTTCATGCTATTATGCTTTATTTGGTGAATTTCACAAAATTATCAGCTTTCTTTACCATCTGTATTGTTTTTTTTTTATTGTCTATTTTGTGCTGTACATTTTGTGAATTACAAAATATGGGTAATAATTTAGTTTTGGGGATCTTACGTACGTCGCTGAGCTCTGGACGTATTTATTAGCCTTCTTCATTGTCTCTGGGAACTTTTTTCCGTGTCTGTTTTACGACATCCATCAATTTTATGGAATTCAATATATGCGCATTACGTGTTTTTGGGCTGTGGATATGTAGCACCGAGCCCTGGACGTATTTATCGGCTTTCTTTCCCATCTTGATGGATTTTTTTCATTCTTGTGTGTCTATGTATGACATGCGTTTTGTGGAGTTCAATATATGGGTGTTGTTTTGGGGCTCTTGATACACATCACTGAGCCCTGGACTTATTATCTTTCTTTACTGTGTCAATGGATTTTTTTCTCTTGACTGTTTTATAACCTCTTGTTTGTGGAGTTCATTATGTGGGTATTAATTGTTTTTGGGCTGTTGATATGTATTACTGACCCCTGGACGTATTTATCAGCATTCTTTTACCGTCTCCATGGATTTTTTTCACACTTGAATCTATTTTATACCATCCTTTTTGTTGAGTTCAGTAATGGGTATTAATTGTTTTGGGGGCCTTTATCAGCTTTCTTTACTGTGTTTATGGATTTTTTTTTCCTATTTTATTTATTTTTATCACATCTGTTTTGTGCAGTTCAGTGTATGGGTATTAATTGTTTTGGGGCTCTTGATATACGTCACTGAGCCCTGGGCATAGCTTTTTTCACCGTCTGTATGCATTTTTTTTCCCCTTTTATCTGTTTTTGGGCTATTGATATATCACTGAGCTCTGGACTTATTAATCAGCTTTTTTTACCGTCGTTGAATTTTTTTCCTGTTTTCTTGTTCTTTGCCATCCATTTTGCTGATCAGTATTTGGGTTTTAATTGTTTTGGGGCTCTTGATATGTACGTCACTGAGCCCGGGACATAATTATCAGCTTTCTTTACCGTCTATGAATTTTTTATCTTTTCTGTTTTATAAAACCCAGTTTGTGGAGTTCAGTATATGGGTATTAATTATTTTGGGGCGCTTGACGTGACGTGTCACTCACTGAGCCCTGGACGTATTATCCGCTTTCTTTACCATTAGTCCAGTAGAATTAGCTTTTTGCCTGGAACTAATTCAGAAGGAGATGTAACTTGGTAGATATGTTCCGAATACCATTGTAAACTTTCCCCTAAAATTCCCCAACTTTCCCACTGAGCTCCCGCCGCCATCTTGGATAATGGCGGCCGTTTTCACGTTTTTTGAGGGTATCGTCGAATATGCATATTTTGAAAGGAAGATATGTTACAAAGTTGCTTAATACACTGCATTAAGAAACTTTCTAACACATCTTCCTTTAAAAAAATGTATAGATTTTGCTATACAATGCAATCTAAAATGGGAAATGAAAGCCATTTTTGCGTTTTTTGACTGTATAGCCGAATCTATGCATTTTTTAAAAAGGAAGATGTATTAGAAAGTTGCTTAATACAGTATATTACGCAACTTTGTATCACATCTTCCTTTCAAAAAATTCATAGATTCGGCTATACAATGCAATCAAAAATGAAAAATGGCAGCCTTTTTTTTGGATTTTTTGACCGTATAGCCGAATTTGTGCATTTTTTGAAAAGATGTGTTACAAAGTTACTTAATACACTGTATTAAGCAACTTTCTAACACATCTTCCTTTTTAAAAAATGTATAGATTCGTCTATACAATGCAATCTAAAACGGAAAATGGTGGCCATTATTGCGTTTTTTCACTGTATAGCCGAATCTGTGCATTTTTTGAAAGGAAGATGTTACAAAGTTGCGTAATGCACTGTATTAAGCTACTTTCTAACACTTCCTTTTAAAAAATGCATAGATTCGCCTATACAACGCAATTAAAAATGGCAGATATGGCGGCCGTTTTGGCGTCTTTTGACCGTATAGCAGAATCTATGGATTTTCTGAAAGGAAGATGTGTTACAAAGTTGCCTAACACACTCTATTAACGAACTTTCTAACACATCGTCCATTTAAAAAATGCATAGATTCGACTATACAATGCAATCTAGAATGGCGGCCGTTTTTGCATTTTTTGACCGTACAGGGGAATCTATGCATTTTTTACACTGTATTAAGCAACTTTTTAACACGTCTTCCTTTAAAAAATGTGCATAGATTCGGCTATACAATGCAGCAAACATTAATTTTTATGTCGACATAAAAATTAATGTTTGCTGCATTGTATAGCCGAATTTGAACACCATCAACTTAAATTAACCAAGTTACAGAGTGAATTATTGCACTTCAATTAAAAATTCACGATTTTAATCAATGTAGGTACTGAAAACACTGAAACCAACTAAAGAACTTCACAAATATCCTACATAAGGTAGATTTGTAAAAAATGAATAATTTGGAACATCATATGCCGAATGACCTTTTAGTTTGATCAATCATCCTGTAGTATGCCAAATCTACACGGCCCATTTACTTTTGACGTAATCTCGTAGGTTTTCTTGCACATCAGATCATTCCCAAATAGATTGTTCATTTTCTGATAGTTCTACGCTTATTGAGGGTTTCTTGGAATAGCCAGTGTTAGCACCATTTGTTTCAGAAATACTTTCCTCGGTTCCAACCTCACTGATGTCAGCTGCTAATGAAAAACACTGCACAGTCTCAGAAAATGGAATATTATCAAAATCTTCCAGATCTTCTTCATCTGCAATAATTGTTGACAATACTTAAGAAGAATCCTTGCATGTTAACCCATGACGGCTTCTCCAAAGCTTTGAATATTTTAAAAATGGCATTTTTACACCCGAAGCGCTTGGCACAATCCATTGTACAATTGCAGCAAATCATATTCATAAGGTGATCTAGTTCTGGAGGAGAAAGTGTTTGGATGGGTGCAAGTCCTTGGTGCCTGCACGCCCAGCCCCATTTTTCTGGCGAGGAGTGGCACTCGGCGTGTCGCCGCAGTCGCCGTGAGGAGGTTGTGTTGGCCCGTTTGCGAATTGGTCACACCCGACTTACTCACTCCTTCCTTTTGCGGGGGGTTGACCCTCCTGAATGTTCTTGGTGTCGACAGCCACTTACGGTCCGGCACCTACTTGTTGATTGTCGCCATCTTGATGGTGTTCGTCTTCGGTTCCATCTTCCGCATGACATTGCGCGTCAGTTGGGCGATAAGTCTGTCCTCCTGTCCGGTGTTTTTCAATTTTTGCAGGAGGTACAGATGTATGACAAGATTTAGATTAGGGGTTTGAATAACATCTCTGTAATGTGTGGTGCAGTGGCAACCCGGACCACTGCACTGTGACTGAGGTTGGCGCTAATGACCAAGTTGTCGCCGCGCCATTTAGCCTTAATCCCCCCCCCCACCCCATTTTTCTGGTTCCAAATGATTGCCATTGCAATGTTGTATTTGAAGATATGAACGCAATGGATGATGTTCTGCTGCACCAGCAGTGGGTGGAAATTTACTCAACTGCACTTCCGTTCGACAACAAGCAGTAGATTTGTGAAAACAATGATAACGGTATATGTACTCAATTAATTTTCAATTTTTCATTTTTGAAAAGAAGATATGTTAGGAAGTTGCTTAATGTGGTGTATTAAACAACTTTGTAACACATCTTCCTTTCAAAAAATACGGAAGTTCTGCTATACGGTCAAAAACCGCTAAAAAGGCCGCCATTTTCCATTTTTGTTAGCATTGTATAGCCGAATCTATGCATTTTTATAAAGGAAGATATGTTAGAAAGTTGGTTAATAGAGTGTATTAAGCAACTTTGTAACACATCTTTCTTTCACAAAATCCATAGATTCGGCTATACGGTCAAAAGATGCTAAAACGGCCGCAATGTCTGGCATTTTTGATTGCACTGTATAGCCAAATCTATGCATTTTTTAAAAGGAAGATGTGTTAGAAAGTTGCTTAATACAGTGTGTACCGCAACTTTGTAACACATCTTCCTTACAAAAAATAAATAGATTCGGTTATACGATGAAAAAACGCAAAAATGACCGCCATTTTCCATTTTAGATTGTATAAACGAATCTATACATTTTTTTTAAGGGAAGATGTGTTAGAAAGTTGCTTAATACAGTGCATTAAACAACTTTGTAACGTATCTTTTCAAAAAATGCACAGATTTGGCTCTACGGTAAAAAAAAAGGCCGCCATTTTTCATTTTTGATTGCATTGTATAGCTGAATATGAATTTTTTGAAAGGAAGATGTTGCGTTATATACTGTATTAAGCAACTTTCCAGTAAATCTTCCTTTTAAAAAATGCATAGATTCGGCTATACAGTCAAAAAACGCAAAAATGGCTTTCATTTCCCATTTTAGATTGCGTTGTATAGCAAAATCTATACATTTTTTTAAGGAAGATGTGTTAGAAAGTTTCTTAATGCAGTGTATTAAGCAACTTTGTAACATATCTTTCTTTCAAAATATGCATAGATTCGACGATACCCTCAAAAAACGTGAAAACGGCCGCCATTTTCCAAGATGACGGCGGGAGCTCAAGTGGGAAAGTTGGGGAATTTTAGGGGAAAGTTTACAATGGTATTCGGAACATATCTACCAAGTTTCATCTCCTTCTGAATTAGTTCCAGGCAACGTTGAAATTTTAGCATATTCTACTGGACTACATCTCTGTGGATTTTTTCCTATCTTTTGTTTCTGTTTTATGACATCCATTTTGTGGTGTTCAGTATACGGGTATTAATTGTTTGGGGCTCTACACATACGTTACTGAGCCCTTGACATATTTATCGCTTTCTTTACCGTGTATGGAATTTTTTTTCTCTTGTCCGTTTTGTAACAACCCGTTTTATAAGAACTAGTTTGTGGAGTTCTGTATATGGGTATTAATTGTTTTGGGGCTCTTGACGTGTCACTGAGCCATGTACGTATTTATCAGCTTTCTTTACCCGTCTCGTGTGGATTTTTTTCTCTTGTCTGTTTTATAACCTCTAGTTTGTGGAGTTCAGCATATGGGTATTTATTTTTGGGCTCTGGATATGTATCACTGAGCCCTGGACATATTTATTGGCTTTCTTTTACCATCTCCATGGATTTTTTCCCCCTTTAGTCTATTTTATAACATCCATTTTGTGGACTTCAGTAATGAGTATTAACTGTTGTGAGGCTCTTTATAGATATGTCACTGAGCCCTAAACGTATTTATCAGCTGTCTTTACTGTGTTATGTATTTTTTTCTCCGTTTTTTATTTTTTTTATCACGTCTGTTTAGTGGAGTTAAGTGTATGGGTATTATTTGTTTTGGGGCTCTTGATATACTTCAACTGAGCCCTGGACATAAGCTTTCTTCATAGTCTGTATGCATTTCCGCCCCCCCCCCCCGTTTTTTTTTTTAAAATGTTTTTTGGCCTATTGATATGTCACTGAGCCCTGGACTCCTTTATCAGCTTTCTTTTCTGTTTTATTACATCCAGTTTGTGGAATTCAGTATATGGGTATTGTGTTGGGGCTCTTGACATGTCACTCAGTGAGCCATGGACGTATTTATCAGCTTTTCTGTACCTTCTTATGGAATTTTTTTTTTATCTATTTTGTCTGTTTTATAACTTCTATTTTTTTGCAGGTCAGTAAAATGGGTATTTATTGTTTTGGGGCTCTTGATATGTGTCACCTGGACATATTTATCAGCTTACTTTACCATCTCTGGATTTTTTCCCATCTTTTGTCTGTTTTTAGGACATCCATTTTCGGGTATTAATTGTTTGGGGCTCTTCACATAACGTTACTGAGCCCTGGACATATTTATCAGCTTTCTTTACCGTGTATGGAAAATTTTTTTTTTGTCCGTTTAATAACAACCAGTTTGTGGAGTTCTGTATATGGGTATTAATTGTTTTGGGGCTCTTTATGTGTGTCACTGAGCCCTGGGTGTATTTAACTATTTATCAGCTTTCTTTATCGTTTTTTTTTTGTTATATATTTTTTATTTTCTATTTAGTGCCCTCCATTTTATGGAGTTCAATATATTTGTAATAGGGTCAATTGGGGTAAGTGTGAACGGGTATATTTTTTTAAAGTTTATAAGCCTACCATGCACACCATAATCATCAGTTAGGAACAGCAAATATGGCATCTTCGTCTACTATGTTTTGTGAGTGTTTTAAGCCAAATTTCATTTTCCTAGCACAATTAGGCGATTTTAAACTAATTTTTACATCTTAACATGTAAAATGACCACACTTACCCCGCAATTGGGGTAAATGTGATCAGAGGTACGAGTAAGTGTGATCACCACTTAAACTGCTCATAGAGTAGCACAATTTTAATGGCGGGGTAAGTGTAATCACCTTAGATTGCCTGTACATTCAATTTGAAAAAA
>JAHWFP010273320.1:0-18965 GCA_023313725.1 Lithobius niger
GGAAGGATGACGTCAACATAAACGGTGACGTAGGGGCTGGAACGGGGCGCGGAGCCAATGGCAATCGCATGTGGACCCATCAATCATCGCGTTTGGCGCCTTCGCCGCAGAGCGCGAAATACCTTGGAAGTGGGAACCGATAGCGCTTCGGACAGTTAGTATTGGGTGCTACACGTGCCGAGACACGGTCAGGCTCTTCCTTAGTGTTTTAGCTAGATTAGTAGTGTTCAGGTTTCTAGTGTAAGTGTTATAATGGAATCCGACAGCCAGCCTAATACTTCGGTCAGCCCGAGCGAGGTACCCAATGATCCCGGGTACGTAGCCAAAATCTCTGTTATTCGTGCAAAAATCTCCGCTTTTCCAGTGTGCGTATGTGTTATGAAAAGCCCGTGTGTGAGCGAGAGTGTGTGTGTATGTTTTGTTATGGCGCCCGACGCCGCCGTGCAAAGAGGAAGGAGGGAAAACGGAGATTTTAAAACCCCCCCTCAGGAAAAACACGTCGTTTGGATTTACTCATACTCAGTGTGTGTTTTTGTCTCCTTTTTCGCAGGAAGATGTTTATAGGTGGCCTTAGCTGGCAGACCACCCCAGGTAAGGCGGGATTGGAGTCGATGGCTGGCCGGGAAAGCGGCGCATTCCCCGGCTCTCGCTCCCTGCTGCAGCCGCCGCCCGATCGGATAGTTTTGCCGGGGAACGCTCGTTCGGCAATGCGGCAAGCGAGGCGGGGAATCGCCGCCAACCCGGCGCCGATCGCGTCGTTTCGAGCTACCGCTCTATCTCTCTCCACCAAAACACATCACACCCGATGGTAATCCGTGGCTTCTCTGCCCTGTGTTCTTTGTTACAGAGGGACTTAGGGAGTACTTTAGCAAATATGGCGACATAACTGAAGTGATGGTTATGAAGGATCCCACCACACGCAGATCACGGTAAGGGTTTACCATTATGTGTACGTCGTCAACCGTACCATAATAATTCTTAAGCCTAACGACCGCGGCCAGAGCTGCTGCGTCGTAGGAAGCCTCAAAATCCTCGGTGTTTTAGGCCTAATTCATTGTACTTAGCGCCTCTTTTTAGACGTTTGTGTACATTGTATGAGTGTAAGCAGCGTTACGTGTGTTAGCAAAGAAGGATACACTTCCCAGGGGACTGTATCTACTCAGTAAGTGTCCCTTGAGCTGTTGGCGCGTTCAGTGACAATTAAGAGATTTCGTTGTATTAAAGGGCGACGCCTTTTTTTACGTCGCTGTAACGAGGATTGTTTTTGTTTTTAAAATAATTGGAAAAAAAAAACGTAGCGATTTAGTATTGCCTTGCGAATTAGCCTTGATATCTGACACAAACGCATGTTTCTCTACCTCCGTAGCCTACATACTATTATTGTTTTAGTTTTGCAAAAAAGCGAAATAATAGTGTGTAGCCTAGTTTTCTTCGCCAATTAACCAATTTTTTTATTATTGTAGATGGAATCACTAGTTCGTAATGTAATAATTTTTGTTGTTTTGTCCCCTAGGGGTTTTGGATTTGTGACATTTGCCGACCCCGCTAGTGTAGACAAAGTGTTAGCAAACGGAACTCACGAGTTAGACGGCAAAAAGGTAGTTGTTTTTTCACATCCATACTGTAGTTTATTAATATTTACTACTGTAAATGCTGTATTAATAGCCGGGGGCGGACTATCAAGTCGGTGGGGGCCGGACTGTTATTGGAAACCCGGTTACTCCGTCCGTCGTTTCAATTTACTACGTACGATTGTTTGCACGGTAGCAACGATTGGTCACGTGTGCCTGCATTGTTTGCCCGTTAGCAGTGATTGGCTATTGTTTCTGATTCCTTCTCCGTCAGCCAGTAACGATTGTTGCAACGTTCATTGTCAGCTGTTTAAAACGTTTAGAGATGGAAAGCGAAATGGGCTTATACTTTAACACGGATGTAATGTAAAAGTTGCCTAACGCAATGGAAATTGGTTTACGTCTGTGTTTATTTGTTTATACGCGGCTAACTGATTGTGTTGCGACTTCACCACAACGGGCACTTCGTTACACAGGCACAACTTTTCGTTGACCCCCCCCCGGCTTCTGTTGTCCAATCTAATTATCGTGGTCCAGTGTTGTAGACCCGGCTGGCTATAAATACAGCATTTGCGGTTTTCGTACTTATAGTTCATTAATACTTGTAGCGTACTGAGTATGTTTCTAATGTTGCTGTTTTGATAAAGTGGCTTATGACGATAATAAAGTAGTCACCTATAACCCCTTCTATTTTAAAATGAGGACGCATGTCGTAGCCTAGTGACGTATGAAGGTTTGCAGTCGTAAAGTTTCTAGCCTAGCTTTTATTAAATCTCCAGCTTTGCAAGTAGCGCTGTCAAGATAGCTCTACCAATCAGTTCAAGGTCAATGCTTGCTTAATTTAACTCCGGCAGTGGTGACAAGTTATTTTGCATAAGCCGAAGGCACCATTCTATTAGCGATTAAATTGTATTGTTAATGTCTTTAGACCTTGAAAAAATAATGTAAACTGTATTAAAAAGTGTGTAAAAAGTTAAAGGAACGGTACTAAAGATGTTTTAATGACGTACCGTACGGCCATTTTCAAATTTTTACGACGAGATGCATAGTGAAAGCGAAAGTACGGTGTGTAAGTACGTATTTTTTATTGCGAAAGTGTGGTGGGGAGTTGTCGTAAATAAATTAATAGCCTGCCTGAAATACAAATACCCTGTTGCCGAACAAAACTTCAGTGTACGGTATTCAGGTTTAGCTAACTTGATTAAATTGTGACACAGACTGTTTTCTGTAGTTTGTTGTTTTTTCAAGAATTTTGTTTACATTACGTGTGCAATAATTTCTCAGGATTGACGTATTTAGCGTTTTTAGAATGTAGTGCTTTTAGAATTCCCAAGTAAATATGGAAGTATTTAATGCGTTTAGCGTAACCGAAATCCATTTTATGCCATTTACGGTAATTTGGTACAGTACCCACTGATTTTTTTCGCGATGGTTATGTTCTTAATAAGGAATAATTTTAATTTTAATTTTGTAACGGTATCAATACCGTGCAGAATGCTGGAGCTTTGATTTTGCAACAGTGAGATTATCAGTGAAGGGCCCACGTGCGTCAGCGTTTGACACATGCCGCCTCCGAAGTTGTAGATCTTAGTATTTTGGTTTCTGTGAATTTCCAATAATACAATTCTGAACAATTCAAAAAATAGCTTGGTGCGCAAAATCAGCTATATGCAAATCACGTTTTTTAAACAATATTATCGCAATGTGCGTTTATGCGTTTAGCCTCTGTTGTGAGTTATGGCTACAGAACAAAGTGTATTGCAGTGTGATTATTATTAAATGGATACTAATTTCTAAATTCCGTTTTTTTTAGATCGATCCAAAGGTAGCGTTTCCAAGGCGAGCACACCCAAAGGTAGGACCAGTTTTTTTTTTTTTTAAATAAATTCGTGGTGTTTTGTTTTGAATCGCTGTGTTGACGCCATTCCAGCTCCCAAAACTATGGATATACACGTTTAAAAAATCGCATCCACCATCCTTGGAGGTGGTTACAGCGCAACACCAGTCGTCGCTCGTCGTCGCAAAGTCCTTTTTGACATGCACAAAACTTTCTTTATGCGGATTTAAAAAGCAGATTGCAAACAAAAGCGTAGGGCTGACGTTGGGTTGGGCCGTGATCGGGCCTCGCACATGGTTAGGGAGCCTTCTGAAGCCTACTTTTCTGCCGGCTTGCAACCCAATGTGGCCTTGGCCTAACCCCTCCAGGCATTGTGTGGATAGAGGGCTGTCCCAAAGCCGGGCTTGCAGTAACCTTGCCTGTTTTGCCGGCTGCTTTCAATATGGTTGGCCTTCCTGCTTGGAAATAAGTGGTAGCATACTTGTCGTTTTTTATGTGCGTCATCTCTTAATAATATCGTCACGTTAGTAGGAAGTATTATTGTCGTATTGTTGTTCTCGGATGTGATTGTGAGGACAAATCCCATTGCTTTAAAGTTGAGGCAGGCTAGTGCGTTCTGCGAGGTATGTGACGTATTGACCAGGAGTATACAAGGCTAGTGCTTGTTTAAAGAGTTTTTGTTCGTTTGACGGGCCCGCATGGGCGGTTATTGGGGCCCTGCGTACGTCGAATTGCACCCCCTCCTCCATTAGGGGCAAAATTATCCGTATTTTTTTTTGTTTAATCATTTTTATGAGTGTTATTTTGCTGAATCTTTGTTCCGTTTTCATTTTGTAAAAACTGTCTACCCATAATTTAATGTGGTGGGGAGGGGAGGTGATACACTCTCTAATTGGTGTTTAAGACAGAGAATTGTGTCGACATGAAACGTTCAGTGTCACTGTTGCTTCAGAGAACAGCCGAAGCCTTAAAGGGACACCCGCCCTGCCTTATAACATTCCGCTTCCAAAATTACAGCTACGCGCAGATCGTCAATCGCGCAATTGCAGTGCCAAGGTCGGCTGGGGTGGTAGCTGTGTTCCTCGCATAGCTGCTGTCTCGGTTGGTTTTGTGAATAGTACACGAGACAGAATCAAGTCAACGATTGTGTCGTCACAAACCGGAATGATTCTCGTATTTTAAAATCACAATTTATAATTTTCTAGGCTAGTGTCTTATAATTTTGCTTCGGCGATCTATTGGAATAATTAATTTTAATTTTTACCGTATTAGTCTATTAGATTTTAGATCTCATGGTAATTATTAGAAAATTAGTAGATGTACACACAGAGATGAAACGTCATGATTATTGTACGCACGCAATGCATCATTTAGTGACGGGTCGTTAGTGAATAAAGTTCCATTACATTCAACAAAAAATCTCCTAGATGCCACATTTAAAAAAGGAATTTTAGCAACTGAAAACTAACGGTAAAGAAATAGACCTTTGGAGCCGTACTTGATGTGGAGGATCGAGAAAAATGGCGCTGGGAGGTATATCCCTTTAAAACATTCGATTGGACGTAATGTGTATCGTTCAACGACTGAATCAGTCGTTGTGGTTTAATACGTGATGTGAATACGTATCATGCACGATTGGATAAAAAAAATCTAACAAAGTTTTTGGTATCGTATAATGATAGGGTTGGCAAGTTTTTGACATACGACAGGTTTTATCCGGATTTTACCATGGTTTTAACCGTCATGTCAAACACCCCTTTTTGACGTATAGTTTCCGATATGTCAAAAACTTAAAATAGCCTACTAGGCTACATTATTATAAACCAAAAAATATATAAATAAATAAATAAGAAAATTATAACGATTCCAACCTATTTACTGGAAATGTAAATGACTAATTTTATGAAGCCATTACAAGGCAAAGTGCAAAGGCAATAGATCTAGCCAGATAATTCTTCGAAATTATTTCGTAGTGTGTTTGAGAAGCTATTGTTATATTTAAAATTAACTACTTTTGATGTTTTGAGTTTGTGTTAGCCTTAATTAAAGAGTGTATTTATAGCTGTAATCGCTAACACTACTACTACATACGATTTTGATTAAGTTTGAGCAGTTCAATCTTGATTTTGTTGGCTTTTGACAGTTTTTGCACGGTTTTTGACATCAAAAACCCAACCCTGCATAATGACCAGGGGCGTAGTGGGAGGGCCAATCAGTTCCTGGGAAATGGTCAGCATAGGTCCCTCATTTGTGGCACTTCGTAGAAATTGTTCCCCATGAAAAAATGTATAGAGGCCCCTGACAGGCCCTCAGAGCATAGCCGCACAGGTAAAACTTCCTTCTCCCGTATAGCCAGTACACCCCTAAGAATTAGGGATAGTCCGATATTGATATCGGTATCGGTATAATCTGTATTTATCGGTGATTTTGCGCTATAAGGCTTCCGATATAAGGCTTCCACTATAAGGCTTCCACTATAAGGCTTCCGATGCAGATATTTGTTGTGCTAAGAAACGCAACTGTTTTCCCTGAAAAACTGATACCAAGCGCGGCGAAAGCAATAACCAAGTGAGGAAAGCAAAGCCATTTGCTCAATTTGTAATGAAAATGTAGCAGGTGACAGTTCCAATGCTCTAAGTTTTATAACAATC
This sequence comes from Lithobius niger, assembly GCA_023313725.1. Classification (NCBI taxonomy): domain Eukaryota; kingdom Metazoa; phylum Arthropoda; class Chilopoda; order Lithobiomorpha; family Lithobiidae; genus Lithobius; species Lithobius niger. The sequence goes on from JAHWFP010273320.1 coordinate 6,060, forward strand.
AACTAAAATCTAACTGAGAAGATGAATGTACTGAAGTCATAAGTAGGAATAATACTGTTATTGCAGTACAGAACTTTTTGGATACTTTACATTTTCAAACAGTTGGAACCCATGCAAAACCAGAAACCAGAGTTGCATTTTTTTTGTATGAAATTTCAACTTTTAGTCGTGATTTTTTATTATCATTATCGACATCGTATCGGATCGGTTTACCCTTCATCGGTATCGCATCGTATCGGTAAAAAGTCATATCGGCCGATCCCTACTAAGCAACCTTCACGAATGTGCATTGTGTGGCACTCGCCATTTGGCTGGTAGACATTAAAATGCACTCGCCATTGTCCATTACCTTCTCGCCATGTAAAAACAATTTTCGCAGGTGTGCTACTACTTAATGCATAAGTATTGTTTGCATTAATCAAACTCTCCAATCAACTAAAGTGACTACCGACATTGTTGCACACTGGGTTGGAGAGCCCTTGTATTCTGCACGCAACGCCGCAAACCGCTTGTTTCTAGCTAATACGGTTCCCGAGATATGACAATTTAAGCATCAGGGTTTGTTAATCAGTCGCCATTTTGGCGAGTAGCTCTAAAAACCAAGTCGCCAACTGCTGAATTTTCCTCGCCGTTTGGCGAGTGGCGACCGACATTGGTGAAGGTTGCTACTAAGAATGACTTTGTCGGGGAAGCAGGATCTGCCTTTGACGTGCTTATGCTATGATAATTTCGTTCCCCGAGGTGCCCTTTAAGGGGGGGGAGGCGCCCGTGGGCCCTACCCTGCCTGCCTAAGCCGAGCTGCTGTCCTGCCGCCTTTACTACTACTACTACTACTGTATTTTATACGGTGCACGCACAACACGTGTTCGGAAAGCTGACTTTAAAATATGCGAACATCTTAGTAAAGAATTATAAGGCAGATGCCATGCATACAGCGATTTTACACAATAAAAAGGGAAAAAATGTGAGATTTACCAATTTTAGTACCATTTCTCACCACTAGATGCTGCTGTTAACAAAGGGTGTCAGCCTAACTTCATTTTAAATAACTCGAGCCTTTTTAAGATGTTTGATTATTTATTTATTTTTTGCCTTTACGATGAAATCTCGTATTTTTTAGGGGAGGGGGAAACAACAAATATATGAATACACGTTAAAACAGTTAAGCAGGGTTTGTCGGGTTTTTTTCGGGTCCAACCTACCTGGAAAAAACTCGCAATAATACCCACTAGTGCGTTTTTTCACCGACTTTTGACCCATCTGTATTAAAAAATCATCCGGCCTGTGGCGAGATAGCAAATGTAAACAGCAGCTTACCTATGTAAAGGGTTAATACTACCTTTTGTAATAAATTGTTAACTATTTAAAAGTTGTTTGTTAACTGCTTCTAAGGAAAGGTTTTGATAAACAGTGGCTTTATTTTAGTACATTAACCAAGCCTGAAAGCCACTAGTATTACCCCTTCAAAAAACTCGTGAACTAAAGCAGAAGTTCGGTAAAACTTGATAAAACGCCATAAAAAGGGGAAAAAACGCATGTGAGTTCGGTTTCTTCAGAAAAACCCTGATTTTTTTTCAACCCTTGCAGAACTTGAAACACTTTGCTAACACCACCATCTAGTTGTAAGAAATTGTACTTAAGTTGGCGAATGTCAAATTCGTTATTTTTATGGTGTAAAATGCTGTCATCGGAATTTAACTCTTCTTTTTGTAGTGAAGTGAGTTGAAAAAAGCCCGATTATAGAACAAACACATGTAAATTACCGCATTTTCGATGGAAAGATTGACAATGGTTTGCATGCATCTTCCTTTGGTAATTGAAGATTCGTCAATTCATTTTTCAAACGGATATGATGAAAGATGCACAACAGCTGCTGCTAAATGTTGGTTTCGTTTTTGAAGCATTAGGTTGTGGTTAGTTTTTACATCCTGTCATTACCGCTAGACTAGTAAGCCTACGGAATTGCTAAAGATAGAGAAAATGATTTAGCAATGGCAGAGGACAAATTGCAGTTTGCATATTATTCAGTTTCATTCTCCAAAAGGATACACATTAACCCCGCAGTAAAAAATGTAACCGTAAAAAATGCAATGTTTCAACAGAATTTGTATGAAGAAAAACCCAACCTGGTTTGAATTAGGGCGGTATCTGATCGTCTTCCCGAGCCTCTAACTTTCGTTCATGATTATCCTAATGAAAACATTCTTGGGAAATGCTTTTGCGGAATTTCGTCTTGCGATGGTACAAGAATTTCATCATCGCAATATGGATGCCGACGTTTTATTTCAGTAGATAAAACCCAAAAGTTAATTTTATCAGTAACAGGAAAAAACTGATACTTATGGCCCACCGGCCTCATCCTGGAATTGAAACATGTGTCATGTTTTAGGGACTATTACCTAGTTAGTAGTATACATATATTATGATAATGATGTGTATTGGTATCTTAACCAATTAACGTTATAGTAAGCCTAGTTGTAAAATCCCTGATGTCTATTGCTAACGCTATTCCAAGATAAACCCTAAAACTTAAATACCCGATAAAACCCACGTTGGTTAGACTTTTTCAGAAAAAAACCAGGTTTTCAAATGGTGTATTTTAATTTTTAAAACGACTTTTGACTTTCACATGATTGTATGGTAATGGTGTAAATGGTAGTCTACTAAAATTTAAAAAATGCACAAGATTTTTTTCCTTTAAAAAGCTACAGATTAGGTAGGGTTGGCTAATTTTTGACATGTGACAGGTTTTATCCGGTTTTTAACACGTCAAAAACTGCAAAAATATTGCATTTTTGCCACAAAAAAGTGTGAATGTATAAATTAAAAGGAAAAATTATAAGTATTAAAACCTGTGTACTGGTAACATAAATTATGTTACATAATTGACTAATTTTGAAAGCCATTACGCCACAATGTGTTTTGTATCACTAGTTATTAGTCTAGTCAGTCACTCCATTGAAATTGTTTTACAATGTTTGAGAAGCCAATTATTATAACTAAAATTAAAGAGCTTTTGAAATTTTTATTTTATGTTAATTAAAGAGTTCATTTATAGCTGTAATCCCTAAGAATTTCGTGTGCCAGCCATATTCATTGAGTTTGAGCAGTTCAATCCTGATTTTTGTTAGTTTTCGACACTGATTGATAGTTTTCGATGTTTTTGCACGGTTTTTGACATGTCACGTCAAAAACCCAATGAGATTAAGGCTTTTATTAGTAGAAACTGGCCACTGCAACGATTGCATTTATACACCATATTTCTAATTGCAGTTGCTAAACTGGCCATTGTTCTATTCACTCGATTTCCCCTCCTCTCTCCCCTAACCCCCTCCCCCTCCCCAGAAAAAAATCTAGATGGTTCACATAGGTCAAAGTAGAGAACTGTTCGATAAATGTTTCTGAAGGTACTCAATAAAGCAAAAAAAAGTCACAGAATCTGGAATAATGAAGGAAACCTATATTTTTGCGGTTGTGACTAAAGATAAAGTAGTTTGTTTCCCAATTTGTGTGAGTAGTAGCGAATTCGAATAAATTTTATGCCACGGAAAAAAAAATTGCTTCTTCTCAGCTCCCGTATGGGTTTAGCCTAATTAATTTATGCGGTTAAAATTTTTATTTCTCTAATGTCCGTGGAAATGTGAGTGTTTGATTTCTCAGTTTGGTTTGTTTGATAGTTGGACACACAATTAACCATTTTTTCCTTTTTTTCGAGAGCTTTTGAATGGTTTCACACTCAAGTCGATTGTTCAGCAAAACAAAAATCGTTCCAGAAGTTTGAGTTGAAGCTAGTAAAAGAAGGCCTAATGAAAGTTTGACAAGGAATGAATTTTATTCATGTTGATAAATTTAATCTGATATTTGTTATGCATTAAACTCATTAAAACATGACGGAATGCTGACAGCTCAACAAGAGATAAGTCCAAAAGGCAACGTAAATAGGTTGGCATCTGCATTTATTAAACACATTAAACATGTTTGTTCTTGAAAAGCATTGTGAGTCATTTTAGAAATAAAAATTAAAAATACGAATTGGAAAATACCTAAGCGAAAAATGAGCCAATTCCAGACTTTTACAGTGCCCTTAACTCAATTTGTTTCCTTCTATAAATAGTGAATATAGCTTTTTTGTTTAATGTTGGTGGAAGAGGAACTTTTGAAATGCGTAAAAAAATTAAAAGCTTGGTCGCCAGTATCACCTTTTAAATTAGTGGCCAAAAGTTTAAAAAAATTGTTTTAATGGCCTGTTTTTAAGACATAGTTAACTTACCTCTTAGGGTTAAAATACCAGCAAATTGACTTGTTCGATAAAATTGAAGTCAGCATTGCATCCTCTTTATTTTGACAGACGAGGTGTCAGCCTCAACTTGTACTTTAAAGTTAAAGTAAATATTTTAAATCGTATAAACACAAAAATAACAATTATAATCCTGCGTATAGCATTTATATAATCAAAAGAGAGAATTTGAGATTTTATCAATTTTAGTACCAATTCTTGCCACCAGATGACGGTGTTAGCAAAGGGTGTTAACTGATTTAATTTGTATAAATATATTTTTAATTTTTCCTTAAAAATAACGAATATTTTATCAAAAAGACAAAAAAAGAATATCTGTAAAATTCATGAGTTATTTTACTGCAGTTGGGATAGCACACTTTGCTAACAACGACAGCTAGTGACAAGAAATGATACTAAATTGGTAAATCTCAAATTTTTCTTTATTTTATTGTGTAAAATTGTGCGTTGTGTATTTGATATTATTGTTTATATAAAAAAGGCTTATTGAAAAAGTATAAATCGCCTATAAATGACCCTTAAAAATGACCCTTAAAAATCTACATCATTAAAACGCATGGCATGTGTGTGTATGTGTACCTCTACCACTCCTCTTGAACTAAGGCACCTACAAGGATGGGAGTAGGACCAAGTGAAATATAATTAAATTGCGCTTCCGTTATGCCTATTTTTGTCACTGTAACTTGATTTTATGACCCTCACGACGTTTGTTCATGACGTAATAGTTTGTTCATGCAAAGTTTATTATGCCAGAACAAACCTTTAAGTGATAAAACTACGACGTCATGAGCAGTCATGAAATGCGGGCGTGCCTAGGAATGTGATGGACGAAAAGTGGGCAATAATTGCAATTAGTTTGAGTCGGAATAAACAGTAGATCGATTTTGTGATGCTCTTGGAATCAAAGAAATTACATGAAGCATGGATTGAACGAAGCGAACGATAAGGCTAGTCACCCGTAAAAATCACCCTTTAAATCATCCTTAAAGATCGCCCTTAAAAGCCATCCTTTAAATCGCCCTTCAAAATCGCCCCCTAAATCACCCTTTAAAATATTACCATAAAACCCTTTTTGGCTGGTTGTGTGCAACGGTGTTGGCGCGTATCGGTTGAAAGCTTATCAGTCAAGAAGTCGTGGAGGTTCAAACTTAGTCTGGTAGTAAACATAATCGCTCAACCTCGTGGTCGGGAATAGGTTCTAATCTGGCAGCCGTTGTGATTACATTTGTAAACGGATAAAAAGATTGATAAGACCCAAACCCACCAGACCAGCCACATTGTGACTTCTCTACGCTTAGGATTGTGCCTGTCGATACCGATTTTTAGCAGCTAGCTATCGCGTGGTCTCGAACCACCAACTAAAAAAAAGCTTCATCTAATCGTAGGTCATGCCGTAACATTTACATTTACATTTTAATTTTACAATTTACATTTTTAAAAAATAACGAAATTCAGAAAGGTTGAATCCGTTTTTGAGAGCGTAGGCTACCAAAACGTGTCGTAGACTTGCTTTAAAAGCTTGATTATTCCGTCACTTGTTTAACTCTTAACATGGTCACCATCTCCATATTTTCCTTCCTCTGCTTTTTTTTTGCTTGTGTTTTTGTCCTCACCCTCCAACCATTACTTTAAATTAATGTTATTAATTTGGTTTCGTTGTAAGATAAATAGCCCTTAAGTTTGTCACAGCTGTCGATCTAATGTTACAATCCAGTGTTAATTTTGAGCATTATTGTTGTAATTGGCGGGGGGGGGGGGGGGGCCCCCCACTATTCTGCCAAAAGAAATGTTCCAAACAGAAATTACAGTAGACAATTTTGCAGCACTTGTCTATAGTTTCACCCGCGAGGGTTTTGAAATTCAGTTGAATCCATGAAATTCGTTCCCTGCGCGATGGAATTCGAGCCGAGCCAACTGACTTAACCTTGGCAGGTGTCCTTGAGATACGGCGACATAGACGGAAAGGGTAAAATTTTGATTGTTGGTATGTTGATGGAAAAATGATGTATAACTAGTAACCATAGTAACGGTGCAGATGAAGATCCTCACCTCGTGGCTCACTACACGAAGTATGATGTACATTGCATGTTGGCGGCGATTTATGACAAGAAAATGTTTCCTACTGCGGTAGACACACGCCGGACTAATTTCTGGATGCAGCATTCGACGGTTTGTTTTCGTTTCGACAAACTCGAAATGGCTACCATGTTGGATTTTGAATTCTCGCCTCGAAGTGCTGTTTTCTACCGTCGTTTGATCGTCGTTAGAAGCTGTCCCGAGAGCTGTTCTTTGTGCGAGATTGGGAAACAAATTTTGCTCATAGCGAGAAATTACGCCAATGTGTTGAAAATTATTGTTGTACCTTGTTTTTGATCCTTTGTTTATGATGCATTTAATTGTTTATGCGATGCCGCATTCCTTAAGTCATCACCGCAAGCACGATTATAAAATAGCTTTGGGCTAGCGAGAAGGTTGTGTGTACAAACGTACCCTAACGATAGCAATCAGTTCAGCAGTAAGTAATTCGGATGTTTCAATTAAAACGCTCGCAGCTTTGATAATTCCGGCTTTCAGGGGGACATGATCACTGTTATCAGTTGGGATTTTTTTTCTTCTTTTTCCCACTCGTTATCAATACGGATCAAAGACGCCGTTGTTGTGTTGTTATCGTTGTGTACCTACGCCTTGTCGGTATACACTGCTGGTGTTGTATTTAGGGAGCACGGGAGCCGCCATTCGATGACCAAAAAAAAAACAGAGCGTTGTTTCTTACAGTGTTGGTTTTTGTGTACCATCGTTTACACCACACCACGGTAATCTAACCAAGGACTCCATTTAGGCTACGTTGAGGATCTGAGCTGTGTGTCTGTGTTCACGTCTGGCTCACAACCCCGTCTGCTGTTCTCCCACCCCCCACTCCCAATCCTGCCTCCACCCCCACGCCGCTTTGGGGCTTCCTGCCACTTGGTGTGAATTGGGCGAAACCACTCTGGGATACGGGGGAGGCAGGGATGTCCCAGCATGTACACAACATTGATTGATGTTTATGTAGGTCACATTTTTGAAGGATCCGCGCGCGGGTTGTAAGGTGAGACGTATTTTGAAGGTTGGCGTTTGCCGGTTCGTTTGGGCTGTACCCGTGGCTGGCTGGCTGACTAGCTGGCAGGCAGACGACGTGTTGGTTGGTGTGTGTATGTATGTTTGGGACGGGGGAGTGACTCTGTTTCTAAATAAACCTGGCCGCTGCTCGCGCTTGTCTGCGTTCGTGGCTCGGCATTGGTTGCTGGATTTCCACGGAGTTAGCGAGTGATTAGTTGCATCTGGTGGGCCGTAGGTCTAGGGTTGTGTTTTTTTTCTCTTATTTTTTTTTTTGGTGTCTTTTCCGTGAATTAGTGATTCTGAGATGGTCGTAGGATTGATATCGCTGACTTTGAAATTGTACGGAATTCCTCCCTTCCCCCAATCGCACCCTTTCTTCCATTTGTGTCTGAAATTTCCTCCCTCGAAATTTTTGTCGTCGTGACCTTCTCTTGTACAAGGCCAAGCCGTAGGGTACTTTCGTACTCTCGAAGTGGTGTTGGTGTCTTTTTTTTAGCTGGATTCGGAGGTTTTTTGACGACTGAAGTGTAGGTTAAAAAAAAAAAGGCTTTTCTAAAGTCAGAACGGCATTTTTAAGGGGCATCAACAACAACAACAATCGATGGTTGTGCTATACGTTGTAGGAATAAACACGATGCCAGAAGCTCAGACAAACTAAAAACACAAACTTATATTCCGGTACCCAGTATTTTAAAATGCGGTACCTTTATCAGAGATGTACACAATGTTAAAAATTTTAAAACACCTTACATTATGGCACTGACGGGTCCACCATGATCGTTTCGTTATAATGGTTTATTTGGTACTATGTCTTCAATCAGGGGCATATTGAAGACAGGATATTGACGCTATATGATAGGGGTGGTGTCTTTCACTCCCCTCCCCCCCGCGACCCAATACCCTTGATTTCGGCTTCTCCACAAATTTTTGGCCGGGCGGTTTTTGTGGCACTTGGTTCCTACTAAGCTGGATAACATGGAGACAACTCAAGGATTTTAAACTACATTTAAAACTCAGGTAATTCTCTGATTGTTTCACGAAAAAACCTGGAAAACTCGGTTGCAAGATTATAAATAATTCTAATAATGTTAAAGCATTGTGTTAAAAAAAAACGTTATCTGTATTATATTTCTTTATTTATAAATATGACAGAAAAACCAAATGGGCTCGATAAGTGTTAAGGAAATACAGGCCATGTCAGTATGGCTGATCGGTAGGACTCTGGCCTTTGGTTACAGAGGTCGTGGGTTCGATTCCCCGCTCAGGCAGTCTGATATTTAAGTCCAAAAGACAACGTAAATAGGTTTGCATCCGTATTTTTTTTTTATGTTTCTTTATTGACCCTACAACAGTTCATTAAACCGGACTTTTCTTTTGCACCTTTTGGGCCCTATTAACGGGCACGTGTGCAACTTTGTAAAATTCCTTCGTAAAAAGGATTAAAAACGAAAGATGGACGTTGTAAAGTTTGGCGTTCCGTGTTTGTGTTAATTGTTGGCGTTGGTATTGATGGCTTGGAGTTGTTTGTTTTTTTGTTGCGTTTTTGCTGATTATTAGCGGTTTGGTTATAGGTCAGTTGGGGAAGGGGTAGGTTTAATGGTGCGTCGACATCTAGGTCATTAGCGCCAACCTGAGTCACAGTGCAGTGGCTCGGGTTGCCACTGCACCACACGTTAAAGAGATGTTAACTAAATCCCTAATCTAGATTCTATCGTAGATCTGTACCTCCTGTAAAAATAAAACAATAAAAACCCCGACAGGAGGATACGACCATCACCCAATGAGGGTCGGGTAGGTTAAGGGCGATTTTTAGGCAACGTTCTTTAGCCTATTCTTTATCGTTACCAAAAATGTTAAAGGAGTCTACCATCAAATGATTTTTCCAAAAAAGAGGGGGACATTTGTGGGTTCGGTGGCAAATCATTAAAACCCATTTTCAGAACCGTTAAAACTTCGCTTCGACAGTCGTGCCGTTTGCTAGGGGTTTTGACGTATGTCTCCATAACTTCGCAGTTTATTTGTAGTGGTTTTCAAACTTTTCCTTCCCCTTTTGCCGTGGTTGGGGTGGGAAAGAAAATCTTTTGTGAGGATCACCTATCTAGTTGTTGGTTTGAACAGTCGCCATCATATATAGAGATAACAGGTCCCACCCCAAGGCCACCTTTGGGGAACATTCCCCTCCTCCCCACCCTCAAATTGACACAAGCAACTACTCATGAGATAGATGATAAACATTTTATTGTGGTAGGGGGGGGGGGTCACCCTTCCCGATTTTCTCCCTCCTCCTTCTAGCTCACAAGTGAATGACCTTGACATTTGTAATTTTTCCGCGCCCTGAATCTTGCCAAGAATTGTTGTTGTAAAATAGCTCCAGTTAAATTCTTAAGGATGCTAGCTAGGGTTAAGGCACCGGTCATTATGTGTCGCTGAGGGGGAGGGGGGGAGGGAAAATATGACCACTACATTTTTGATGATGGGGGGCCGCGCTCGGGGGGGGGCCCTGAAAAAAATCTTGACCCTCCCACTCAAGGTCCAAAAATAATGTGACCTTCCCTCCCTCCCCCTCCCCCCAAAAAAGCGCTTTTCGTATGCCTATTGAATACTGTCTGCAGACGATTTTCTGCAGCCAAATTAAGTAGCACTCCACACAGACAAGTTACCAATAGTTGTAAGGAAAATGTGCCTCTTTTTTCAACGAAAAGACACGTTGGATTAATAATGTTCTGTAAAACACCGATTTTCCTGACATCCAGTTTGTGTCGAGTTTCATACAATTAAGGATGATGAACGCACTGTTTGCAGTCTGTCCAAATCCGTTACCTAGTCAAAGCAGAAAACAACAAACCAGTAAGAATAGAAAGGCTTTTCTGGAAAGTTGAGTGAAAAAACTGCACTTGTAAATACTCACATATGGGGCATCCGGGGCAAGCTGAGGAGTTTTTAGAAATGTTCACTGCTGAAAGTGTCATTTTTGAGGTTCAAAAATAACTTTTTTCTTCCGGTCTGGTCAGTAAGTGTTTGTGACTCCCCTCTTGAAGGGGTCTACAAAATTCATTACTCCCCCCCCCCCCTTCCCCTCCATTTCCCCCCACCAGCGAGGTTTATGGCTCAATGCTTCACGGGAACTGACGCCGCGCTGCTGCGGAAACCATTGATATTTGGTGCCGCCGAAGAATATTTCCGTGCGCACACCTCTTTCAAGAAAAAGTGTGGCTGTGCTTGTAAACTTTAAAATTTTTTCTCCCACTAAAACTTGGCTTCTCCTGCTAGCCGTGTCCGTCCCTGTTCACTCGGCGCGCCAGATTAACGGGCTCAATCTATCTGATCGGTGTACCTGCGGCCGAGTCGATTGTGTCAAGAAAAGGGGGAGTAGGAAGATGAAGAAAACCAGAACCGGAAGCTTGTGTTTTTATATTGAGAGATGGACAGAGCGAGGTAGAGAGAGTGATAGTAAGAGTAAGCGGGTCGTCCTCTTTCTTACGCTGAAGTTAATGTGATGTGGCTTGTTTTTTTTTTAAGTTTCTTCCTAGAAACGACTTCAAGGTTGTGATTTCTCAAACGTGACTGGAGACACCTTTGTTTTTTCGTGAATTAACAGCGGGAACGTGACCACGTGGTGTGTGACTGACCGTGTTTTGTGATTGTTATTGTGCGTGTTTCACACGTCAAAACGGAGGTGTAACGTTGAATTTTAAGAACAATAAATACCTCATGAAAAAATGTCCCCGGAAAAAAAATTAACCCGTGGAAAAACTACTTCCGAAAGAAATACGCTCTAAAATTTGAGTTTGAGTTTATTTCAACGTAATACACAAAAGTCAGTTATGGAAGTGACATCCCAGACACCACACGACCAGATACCCACGTGTGGGTAAGAGGCACACTTAAATGCAAAACAAAATATCAGATAAAACCACTGGAAAAAAATTCCAATATTCAAAAATTAGTATTACGTGTAAAAAAAACATAAAAAAAAGTGTACATAACTATAAAAAAAATTATGTAAAAAGATAAGAGGGAACAAAATCATGATAAATTATGTTTTCTTGTAAAAAAAAATATAAAGAAAACAATTGGAGGCATAATATTTGTCAGATAATGCAGTGCTGTTGTACTGTTTAGTCCACGTGAAACCTTACTGCTGTGTCCGATCATTATACATGTAAATACAATTACAGCCAGAACCCAAATTTCAAAACTTTTCATGCCCAAACAAACGAAGAATAATGTAAGGCTACATACTCGCCTATTCCCTCTTGGCTAAATTTGTTCACTGTTCTTCACTCACGTTGTCTAATTCCCGTTCATCACCCTATGATGATACATATATCATTTTTCAAGATTTTCAAGCATTTTTCCATGCATAGAATTTCATTATTACTTTCCTGGACATTTCTAGGTTTTCATGAATTTCCACGAACCCTGACTGACCTGTAGAGCTGTGCTAAGCATACTAAGACCATTAGTTTTTAAACATTTTCCAGCGATGTCGTTTAGCCAATTAGAAGGCTCCAATCATTGGCTGATCTATCGTGTGTGTAAGTAAAAATGGTAAAAACATTTGAATACAGCAGTAAGGTTTCACATGGACTAAACAGTACAGCAACACTGCAGTATCTGAAACCTTACAGGAAAGTTTATTTGTGTACCTTTGCTGCTTTGACTTCGAATCAGTTAAACCTTACCTTAAGCATCAAACGAGTTCGTTTTTGTTTTCTAATAAGCACTACGACGTAGCGATTAAAAATAGAAATCCAGTGCAGTGCACATAAAATAAACAATTGGCGACGTTTCGAACCAATATCCGCTTCGTTATCAAGCAATAAAAGAAACGGCTAAGAAGAAACTAAAACACGTTAAAATCCATGAAAACGTAAAAACACAAGCAGAAGAATAAAGCCGCCCATGCCCTGAGCGACTTGGCCGCGCGGCCAACTCGCTGCAACCAATGAGAATGCATACTGTTTATGTAAAACCACGCACTAATCATTTTCATTGGCTGAAATATTAAAAAATAAGCCTATCGGAATCGAAAATTAAAAGTATTTACTAACATTAGCCTATATCTTTGTGGGTGTTCATTTGAAATCGGCTCAGGGATTTTTGTCGTATTTTATAATTTTGTTGTAAGTGAAAACCTTAGGTCTATAATTGCCATAAATTTACTTCTGTTAACCGTAGGTGGCGAACCGTGAAAGACGGAACATTAATGTTTATTTGTGACGTAATCCGGCCTTTTTTTTTTTGTTTAACCGATGTGTAATTTTTTACCCGAAGCTGTTTTGGTTGCTTTATTGCTTAATGTAGCATACGAAGATGATGCGGCCTCAGTAATAACAACAACCGCACACCCAACCCTCGGGGGGGGCCCCCCCCCCCCCCCCCTGATTGCTGCATAAGTTAACCGTGTAGTATAGTAGCAGCTGTAGTGAACACTCAATCCCAAAGAGCACTGAAAGGTCATTCTGCACGCGATCGTGTTTTTGGCGGGAAAACCATGCGGGTTTTTT
>JAHWFP010273321.1:0-36111 GCA_023313725.1 Lithobius niger
CGTGATCAGATGAATACACTCAGTGGAATTCTGGATGCAAATTTCATTTATGGCTCCAAGAATAAACACTCCAGAGTTCTACGATCCATGCAAGGAGGTAAGCAACCCTTTTATTGTCTGCGCAGCGTATCTGGAGTCCTGCAGGTATTTTACGAGCGGCTACTTCCTCCTGGAGGGAGCGGCTTTAATCGTCGGCCGCCATTGTTTTTGTAACCATCTAGGATATCAACAAGGTACTCTGCTGTCGAAAACGTACAATCGATTATCTGTGTTCGTTCTGGGGCAAACTTAAGATAGGCCGCGGACACTATAGGTGTCACTATTTTTGTGGTAGTGAATCTCTGCAGAGCGTACATTCGTCGTGGGAACCTTATTTCTGTCTAAAAGATTTTAAAAGATTTCAGTTCCAGTAAGGTTGTTGCATCACCTCTGGATTTCCGAGAGCATCTTTAAAAAAAAACAAAGGATTAAGAGATCACATCACCCGGGGTGCGATGCTCATATTTTCGTGACGACAAAATTCGTCATGAAGGTTGGGGAAGGGAAATTTTTCTCTAAAAGTAGTAATTAAAAAAAAAAAAGTTGACATTCACTCATTAAAAAAAAAAAAATTTTACAAAGAGTTCAAACAAAACGTTGGAAAATAAAATGTATTAAAAATAGCCTCTATAAATTATGCATACAACACCATCATTTAAAGTGAAGCCGTGAGAGAAAAGTGGCTTTCAAGTCTGATGATGTTTGCTTAGAAGTAGGTAGACATTTTGAAAGACATTTCAAGCGAAACTATTATTAGGAAATTTAAAGCCACGTCGTCCACTCGAACGAAGTTACTCATTACTCAGTAATGTCCAGTCAGCCAGTGAAACTGACTGGTGTAAGATTTAATAAACACGGATGTGCCCTTTTCTCATTAAGTCTCTGTATAGGTTTGGATGAAAACGTTTCTGCAAAAATTAACTGTTTCCTACATGTTCAAATTTCACTAGATTAGCTTGGGTTAAATAAAACTGGTTTTGCATCATCAAACCGGCTCCCCCACAACTTTTCCGTTCCGGGGCAACTTTTTTTTCAGGGGGGGGGAGAGATGCATTAGGCTGGGTAGGGTGGAGCCGTACCACTGCCATCACCAGTAAACGCAACACTAGCTGGTGGAATATATCTGTAGTTAATCCCCTTTGCACTGCGCATCGATAAAATACGCTTCAAAGAAAGCTTTCTCTCGGCAACTACCATAATCCCTGTTGTACTTCATCGCAGTGGGTGGGCTGGTCTACTTCTCCTATACCACACGCCATGGCTGTTTGCTGTGACGTGCATATCACGTGACTGGGCTAGTCCAATCAGACGGCCAAACAGACGGTGTTATAATATAATAATAATAATAATATTTGTTGCGTTAGCAACAAGTCTGGCAAGGACCGGGGGGTCACTAACAGCCAGCCACAATTACATGTAATTGCAGTGTACAAAATATGGCCAAGAAATAGTGATGGTAAGAGGTTTGGGGACACGAATGCCTTACCACCAAGGTTAGACCTGCCAGGGACTCAAGGGCCCCCGATGGCATCGCCAAACGTGCAAGACATGGGAAGGATGAGAAAAGTGTTCTCGTTCGTCATTGGCTAACTCATGGTGACGTCACGGCAAACAGCCATTGCGCATGGTTTAGGGGAAGGTGAGGTTGTATCTAGTGTGCGGTGAGCAGGAAAAGAATGGAAGCAATGAGTTACTAACAACAGGAAGTCCGACGCCTGAAGTATTGTTCAGAAACCAAAGTAAGAACCGGACACAGATGGAGGAAAGTTCCAAGAGCAAACGGGTTACAGTGTACGATCGGCACTAGTTCTGTTAAATTCCAACATATGATGTAGGCCGCGAGAGCATCAAGAGAGGATGCGTTAAAAAAATAGACCATACATATCTACGTCCGTGAACGTACAATGGCAGGAGACGCCTTAAGACGCATTTAAGCAATGGTCTCGCTCTGCTTAAAAAGCTAAAATCTTAAATTACAACATAGGGCCGGTTTTGGCTCATTCAATTGGTAAAGAAACAATAAATAATGGAGTTCAGAACCAACTGGGAAATATTGTTACTTTGTAGGAGGAATTCTTTTACTTCTTATCACGGAGCGATTCAGTGGCACAGATTTAACAAACGAAGTAGTAGGTGTCATAGTAACGACACCTTCGCCGTCATCTGGTGTCGAGTTGCAACGAACTTATTGATGCGAGAATATGTTGCCCGATCGTAGCGTAAAAGCACCCTGAATCATTATTCAGCGGTGGTGGTCTATAGTTGTACGACAAAACGCAACGGATTAAATCTGGAAGCATGTTTCAAATACCCGACTTTCTTTTTTTTTTAGCAATGCAGTGTAGACGGCGGGCTGAGTGCAGTGCCTTAAGTTTACATTTCAAGGAAACTACAACACATTTTTTTCATTCCAGCTGGTATTCTATTACGTCACGAACGCACTCTTTTACTGCGACGCTCTGATGAAGACATTGTTGCACGGTGCACAGTGGCTTTATAAGAGCGTCACAGTGAAAGTGTGCTTTGGGGCGGTCCAGAATGCCAGCTGGACTGGAAAAACGGGTTGTAACTTCCTGAAATGTAAACTTACGGCACTGCACTCAGCCCAACGTTTACACTGCATCGCTAAAAAAGAAGTCGGGCGTTTGAAACATACTTATAGAATTAAAGACATTGTGCACCGACATACACATCACAGTGAAGTGTATATCAGTGCACATTGACTTCATTAGAGCATCATAGTGAAAGTATGCATTTGGGACTTACCTGGTGGTCCTTTGTGACTCAAAAATTACAATCTGAAGAGGAGGTTTAGTGCACATCATCTTCAAAGTCTGCGTCCACACACAACTTCCATACATCCACACATTCAATATAAATACTTGTAAATGGACAATGAATAATGAACTAAAATTGACCTAAATAACAATGGTGTTTTTAATTTAAAAAAAAATTGCCAAATATTGACGCTTACGTATTGATGAAAACTGTCAATGTGAAATGCGTATTATGGAACTAGTTAAGAAGTTACACCAGTGACGAGTTCTGGATTTAAAAAATCGAAAGCCGTTGTAGGATTCATTGGTCAAATTGCACCACGGACACTTGGATAGAGAAAAAAAAATGTTAAGATAATCAAATTGGATGAAAGAGAAATTCTTAACTTGATTGCCTGAGAGACTCCCTATTTGATTATATCCATAAGGAATACCATTAGCCTACGAGCTGCATCAGTTAAACACACATTACCGCTTTGTCGACATTCCTTTCAATTTAAACAAATTACCCAGAAAAAGTCATAATATTTCATCGTACAATGATAAATATAGTGTCCGCGGCCCATCTTGAACACCCGTTCGCCCCAGAATGAACACAAATAATCGATTGTAAGTTTTTGGTAGCAGAGTGCCTTGTTGATATCCAAAGTAGTTGCAAAAACAATGGCGGCCGTCGGTTGAAGCCGCTCCCTCCAGGAAGACGTATCCGATCATAAAATACGTGCAGGACTCAAGATACGCCGCGCACACAATAACTACATAAATCAAGTAGAATATGAAAAGAGTGCTTTCTCACCCTCTTTCAACTTGCACTTAATACAAGTGGTAGCCAAGTATTAGGAACTTGGTGTGAGAGATGAATGTTTAATACGTATAGTTAAATATTTCGCTGTGTGTGTGCAACGCTCACGACTTCATGATGACAGTGTCGGCTCTTAAAAGATTTTCCTACCATGCACAGCCTTGGACTGGAGTTAACAACCTTGTTTGGCCCGCCATCTAGTGAGCCGTCATGAAACTAAAACCTAATGCATTTTGTTGGCTCTCTGTCCAGTTTTGTGAAAGCGGATTAACTTTTGACTTTCCATTTTTAACGTGACTAATGGAGTTCAAATTAGTGCTTGTTATCGAACACAGTTAGTTCCAAGGAAAATTAGAAATGAAAGAATAATTATGCCAATCCAGCACGTGGGGCGTAGGGAATTTCAAATTCAGCAAATGTGTATAAAAATGTATCATTAGGTATTAACAAAATAAAAACGGCGACAGTTTGACATAGAAGCAGTGTGCGTTGTCACACCAACTTGATGTTTCCTGGCTTATGAGCCTAATTTTTTTTTACGCAACTATAGTTGAAACGATTGTTTGGGAGAGTTAAAGTGGCACTATCACCGATTGAAAAGCGAACGAAAGTACCATAGCGCCATCTAGCGGCAGAGATATGGTTAACCTTTACAGCTCGCTCCCAGGTGCACGAGGACGTAACAAATTGTCACTCAATAATTAAGGTGATCATGGCTTGTTTGTTTCGTTAAAAGAAATGGCGTTGTGCATTTCGTCGCTTGATGCAAGCAAGTGCTAGATAGTGCTAGATGTTGCCAGATTTTGCCGACTTTCAATCGGTGATAGTGCCACTTTAAGGTCCGCAGAACACTTCTACGAGTTAAGGGCAGAAATTTTAGTTCACAGATCGCGTCTGGCGCAGTATACGGCGAGTATCTGCTGTTCTCTTTTTGATATTATTATTTCTTATAGTTTCTCTTATTTTGTATAGGAATGATGCGGACGTTACCCGCATTTAGAGAATATGGACTGAAAGACTTGCTGCCACTGAAGTTTGAAAACCCTGATGAACAATGCATTAGGCCTAACAATGATGTATACTGTTTTGATGCAGGTAAGAACGAGTCTACTCATTTTCTCTTATTCTCGAAATGATATTCTAGATCTAGACAATGAGCAATTTCGGAAGAAAATATCAAGAAAATTTTTTTTTATTATAAATTTAACTTTTGAGCCTTAAGTCAGCCGAAGCAATTTTATGCTCGTATGGATGAACCGGCTCAATTTTGAACATTAGGTAACAGACTTCTTGAGAAGAAGAAATATCTGGTAAAGGGAGGTGCCAACCCAGGGATTCGATCCTGGAAACCTCCGATCATCGTTAGGGGCAGAAAGATTGTCCAGAATTTGCCAGATTAGTTTCCATACCCACTGAAGGAGCATGGTAGCCTCTCACGATACCCTGGCCAGCAATCCTGGAGGGGACTTTGCCCGAGAGATAGAACATTTGTACTGCAAGCCTTTAAAACACCTGCCTAAGGCCGCCCGCGCACTGAGCGACTTCGCCGCGCGGCCAGGTTGCTGCAGCCAATGAAAATGATTAGTGCGTGGTTTTACATACACGGTAAGCATTCTCAATGGCTGCAGCGACCTGGCCGCGCGGCCAAGTCGCTCAGTGCGCGGGTGGCTTTAGATGGTCATAGACTGCAAGAGCAGAGATACCCACTGACTGGGCTGAGGAATTCCACTCGGAGTAAAACAACAAAGACAATTTTAATTTTCAGCACTAATTCGAATCTATGTGTCTTGATCACCTAACAAACAAATATAACAACACTATGAGGATGGCAGCAAACTTACGTTTCAAATACGCATACGTATGCAAGTACGTTACAAATAAGTATGCAATTTTTACCCATTTGAAACGTAAGTTTGCTGCCATCCTCATAGTGTTGTTATATTTGTTTGTTAGGTGATCAAGACACATAGATTCGAATTAGTACTGAAAATTAAAATTGTCTTTGTTGTTTTACTCCGAGTGGAATTCCTCAGCCCAGTCAGCGGGTATCTCTGCTCTTGCCGTCCATCAAACTCGGAAAATTTCTTTCTCTTCAGGTCATAGACTGGTTTTCACTGGATTCCCAGGATCAGTAACGTGCGCAGACCTCCGACAGGAAAGAGCTCAGTAACCTTCAGTGGACATTTTTTTTTTGGGGGGGGGGGAGGACCTATTTGTATCTGTTTTTCGCTTGTATCTTTTTTTTACCTTTTTTTGCCCCTTTCTTAGCCTTTTTGGCCCTTTTTTAGGCCCTAGGCCTTTTCCCTGGGAGCTCTGCCTGCGTACGTCGGCACGAAAGGCAGGGCAGGGCAATACCCCCTCCATCCCTCCCCAGGCACGCCACTGCCCCGCTATACAACGAATATTTGTTTATTTAACAGTAACTTATCATAACTTACATAATTCGCATAAACACGCGCTTCACTATTTAATTAGTTGGTCGAGGAAAATCGAAGCTCAATTCAGTCTCTATGTCAATACGCTACGTGTTTTCACTTCTTTTTTCGTTTGTTTTACAGGTGATATCCGCGTCAACGAGCAAATTATGTTGACGGTTCTGCACACGATATTAGTCCGCGAGCACAACCGCATCGCAGGTCAACTCGGCCAAATCAATCCACACTGGGACGACGAGACCATTTATCAAGAAACTAGACATATCATGATTGCCATCGCACAACGCATCACTTTCAACGAATTTCTTCCATTGCTGCTTGGGAAAGACATGCTTCAAAAATACGAATTGACGCTTGTCAAAGAGGTAAACTGGTTCATGTTGGGTTTGTTTTTGCGTTTGCTGCGTTCCTTTTTTTACGTTTGGTTATTATGTGTTTCCCAGATCTCTTCTGTTTCTCTTGTATCGACCACTTGCATAAACTCGATGAACAGGTCATTGGGGCCGATCCACACTGGTTTTCTGAGGCCTAACTTCAAAATAGGGGCCCAGAGGCGGAAGTGCAGTGGAGGACCCTCCTTCATAAAAAAAAAATGCAGTTATTGTCAAACAAGCCGACATCCCAGTGGAGGGCCCCTTTCATTAAAAAAAGTCTGTAATTTTTGCCACACTAGGGAAGACACCAGTGGAGGTCGCCCTCTCCTTTAAAAAAAATGCAGCCTTTGCCACGTAAGGCGAGAGCCCAGTCAATGGAGGAGGCCCTCCCTTCACACAACAAATAAATAAAACGTCAAGTTTTTGCCACACAACACACAACTTTCACGGAACTATATCAATAACTTACTTTCTGGTATTTGCGATTACAACAAAATTTTAAATTGGGGCCAGTAAGGGGAGCCCCGGTTGCCTCCTCTGCCTCATTGTAGTTACGCATGGTTATGCCGGTACCACCAAAAGTGAAATCGTGCTTCAGTCTTTTAAGAACGGAGTCGATGCTGATCGTATGCTTGCATTGTCCTAAGCAGGTTTAAGTTAAACAGGGCTCCCACCAAAATGCATAAATAATTTCCCTGAGTTTTCAGATTTTTTCATAGTAATTTAGCTTAATTTCCAGGTTTATTTACCAAAATTTCAGGAAGAACATTTTTCCACACAGTTTACCAGTTTTAGGGCGCGTTTACGCAGTGACTCGCCTTTGCATTCCCGCAGCTAGAACTCAATCGCTATGGCAAAGATGACATTGCCATGGTAACAACGCTAAATGGATTAGCAAAATCCGACATCGTTTGAGTGAATACTAGCAGTCTTATAATCCGTGCCAATAATATGAAGAATTCCTTATGACGAAACAATTTTCCCAAACGCTTCTGAGCTCACGTTATTTGCTGTTTTCGTTGCGAGGCGGCAGACGTAAAACCGCCGCCATGTTGGAACTTGAGGTGATTTCTAGCTTCTAGCTGCGAGAATGCAGAAGCGAGTGGTTGCGTAAACGTGCCCTTACTTGTTTTTACGGCTCACTCAGTGCAAAAATAGCAGCCCAATTTAACGAATCTTTAGGTGTTAACACAGGAGTACAAGGATACATTTTATTTTACCACAATGTCTTAACAGAATATGTTAAATGCGCTTATAAGAGCTAGGCCTAAAATTGTCGGCTTTGATTTTTTTCTGTTTTGTGAAAAATCGGAGAATTTCAAACATAGTTCAAATTCGCTTAGTTTTCCAGGTTAACCAGGTTGGCGGGAACCCTGTTAAATACCAGTCGATAACTGCGTTTATTTCTTAAGAGTCGAATGGCTTGCTACCATCTTTAGTTACTGAGGACACTCTGTGTTATGACCACCATTTGTTAATAATGTTTACACTCGCCATATCCTTCGCTTTGCTCACTCCACTGGCGTCGTATCTTGCTTTATGTGGTTTATTGGCTCATCAGAGCATTGCAAAATCAATCGCAATTGCTCACAGTTCGCGCATCACATTCCTCAGCACGCCTGCATTTCACCTATATACTATTCAAAACGTACGATCACTTGCTTGTTTGTTTGCCTATTTGTATGTCTACTCATCCGGAAGTAATCAGCCTCCCTACGAAGGTGAGTGTAGCGCCAAATGAAAGATTGTGAGAGAGAGCAAAGCGAGACGCGCGTTGGAAGGACGCGGGGATTGCTCGCTTTCCTCACTCAATCCACGCACCACCGTACTTCAGAATCGGGAATGTTTGACTACCAAGTTTTGAAAAACTATAGCACTGCCTTTTCCGAGCGTCCAGCCAGTTGAAACAAAACCTGCATATTTTAAGATCTACTAGCCACATCGTTCGCTTCGCTCGAGGAGGTTTGCATGAACAATCTGTGACGTCGTGAACAAACATCATGAGGTAAAAAAAAATTTGACGTTATTTTTAAAGTTTTTTCGCGTATGTGAGGGTCGTAATATCAAGTCACAGTGATTAAAACAGGCCTACAACCGAAGCCTAATTTAATTACCTTTTATTTGGTCCTACTCCCATCTTTGTAGGAGTATTGGTTCCAGATGAGTAGAGGTACAAACACGCACGCCGCACATCGTACATTTTTAATGATGTAGATAAGAAATAAGAAATATGATGCAAATATTTCGTCCTGTGAGGTTTTTTTGGCAAACAAGTTTCTTTTTGATAAGTCTGCCTGTGCATTATATTTGCCGGATCGAACTCGGACGTCATGATCAGTTTTCGGAGCAGGTTTTGCGCATCAGCGGTTAAAACTTAGAGTTACAAAGATGAAAATCGGCCTATCCGAAGCGTATTTTAATTATCTTTCATTTAGGGCTACTATCAGCTTCGTATAAGGTGCTTTAGTTGCGAAGGGGTAGAGGTCCACACACACGCACGCGCGTACATCGTATGTTTTTAACGATGTAGATAAATAATGTGTTGAAAAAAAACTGCACGTCCGCCATCTTTGATTGGTGAATTCAGAAGAAAAAACCGCCGACGAGTCCGATGATTCTGCCGTGACGTCACGCTGAGTGATCAGGAAATAAATCACGCGGTTAGGATCTATTTTGATCTGTGGCATGGCCAGTAAACTATCCGGCCCAACCTACAACAATAGTAGGGGGGGGGAGGGAGTAGACAAAATGACCACCACGACTGGCCCATTTCTTCGAGGTCTGTTCGGGAATTGGCCAAGGAAATCACATCTTTGTACAATGGGTCACGACATCTATTGGCAGACAGCGGCGGTTTTTAAAATAATAATTTTAATTTTTGCGTAGATTTGCGTGACAAAGTTGGATTTATTGGATTTATTTATAAATAGTTTTTAAAGTTATCACTTGGGTCACAGTGAAGCTATCTCTTTACGGTTGGAGAAAAAAGTGACGCGTTCGTGTATCCAGAAAGTATTGCAAGGGAATGGACACGTTGGCAGTTTGTACTGTCTAGTGTTACCCTCGGTTAACATAAAGCGGCAACGGAACAAATCAATCGCATAAGTGTCATTTTCGGTAGCCATATTGTCCAACCTGAAGTGTCCGCGGCCTATCTTGAGTTCGCCCCAGAACGAACACAGATAATCGATTGTATGTTTTTGATGGCAGAGTGCCTTGTTGATATCCAAGATGGCTACAAAAACAATGGTGGCCGCCGATTAAAGCCGCCCCTTCCAGGAAGACTTAGCCGCTCATAAAATACCTGCAGGACTCAAGATACGCTGTGCTCACAATAGTCGCGTATGCTATTTTCCCATTCAAGATCTGGCCGGAGTTTTTGTAGAGTCCTATCCTCGTTTACAGTGCTGAACTGCTCGACGAGTTTCAGAAAGTGTTCAGTTTTCTCGGGGAAACTTAAGCAGATGTGATATGAAGGTGGCATTAGGCAAAGTGAACTTGAAAAACAGACTTTTTTACACACTCTTTAAGTGCAAAAAAAGGGTAACTGAAAACCGTCACGTACAGCAATTTTTTTACAGTGGTCAGTTTCACCAAACGTCTCAGCACTGTCGCCGCAACTCGTACAGAAAGGTGTTCGCAAAGGCACGATTGATTTTCCGATTCCTCAGGAAGGCGTCACTGATGAAGCATTGGCCTCATCGAGGCAGTGTTTTTTTTTGCTGAATCCACTGACTATAGATGGCGAACCTGCAGTTTTCCTTCGCTAGAATTATTCATGTAAACGCAATTAACAATGGTGGAGATTGTCGTTACACAGAACATCCCCACTAAACTGCAAAATTCTGAAGTTGACAATAGGTTCGATCTCTATAGGTTGAGAGGAAAAGTCCCAACAAGAGCAACATCAAGAATATTGTAGTCGCATTAAAATAGTGTTTAAAAGGCCCTGGTGCTGGCCAATACCTATATTTTAAGCTACGTAAAAATTGAAAATTGGTTCATTGTTCGATCTCAAAGTGAGAGCAGCATTTTCCCAACAACAACAACAATATTGCAATCACAATGAAATAACATTTTCAAACACCTGGGCCTTGTTCATTGCTACGTTTTCAATTACAAAGTTGGAAATCGGTTCTTGGTTCGATAATCGATATCCAGAGGACAAAGAGGCCCTAAAACAACAACAACCACAACAACAACAAGAAATATTCGACAGTGGAAACCAAATTGTTTTCGTTAAAAATTTGTATGCAGTGCTATAACGATGACACGACCCCCAAATGCCGAATTTCGTTGGTGAATGTCAATTCTGGGAATATTATGGGGTTTCAAAGTTTGATATTTAACTTAGATAATAATTATCAAAACGTGGGTGTAAAGAGCCAAAAAAAAAAAGTCATCAGAAATTTCGGACAAATTCGGAATAATTACGTGAATTTTCCGAAAAAATTCCCGAATTTTTCCAAAAAAATTCCCGAATTTTTCCAAATTATTTCCCTCTTCATCGGTAACGAAGGGAAGCGTGGAGGTCGACGTCTGTGGCATTATTTTCTAGGGGAAGCTGCAGTGCTTGTGACAAAGTGTGACACGTGTCACAACTGAAAAAAAATTTGCGAGACGTCGTTTGTGTACGGCCTCTTTTACTCATATGCAAAAATGACGATGGCTGCATCCAGGAGAATGTAAACACATCTGCTGATCTTGGCCCCAAGGAGATTCGCTAATTATAACGAGGGACAACAACTCACCAAAACAATCTATCCACTCGTGAATTTAACGAGTAGCTAAACAATCATTAGGGCGCATTTACGCAAGGACTCGCCCTTGCATTATCGCAGCTAGAATATAATCGCGATGAAATGAGTCGTTGCCCTGGTAACAACGCTACCTGGGATTAGCTAAATCCGACGTCGTTTGAGTAAATGCTTACACTGTTGTAATCCGTGACAATAAGATAAAGACTTTCTACTGACGAAGCTGTTTTCCCAGCCGCATCTGAATCTCATTATTGTCGGTTTTCGTTGTGAGCCGGAAGAGCTACAACCGCCGCCATGTTGAAAATTCAGATAATTTCTAGCTTCTAGCTTCGAGAATGCAAAGGCGAGTCGTTGCGTAAACGCGCCCTTAGGTAGTCTACCTAGAAAAGCCAAACTAGACCAAATATGTGAAATATGTGGTTTGGGGAGGCCAATATAATTAAAAAAAAAAAAAATAGGCGGCAGAACAGGAGAAGCCGTTACCACAGTTCATACTGAATGCTGGCTTTTTCAGTGATAGAACGTGAATTTTTCGGAACAGCACCAAAATCTTGGCATAAAAGTCCCGCTAACATTATCCAGTTGAAGAAGCATGAAAGGGTTGTGGCAAGGGAGGGGAGAAGGGGGGGGGGGGAACAAGAAGAGGGGAATTGGAAAGTGGAGGGGAATACGTTAGCAGAAATTATCGCAAAGTGCTCATCCCTTTTAATACCAAAGATACAGCGATAAGAGTTACGACTGGAGTTATTTGGTGACTGAAAGGGGATGCGCTGATTGAGCGAACGAAGCGAACGAAAGTCACTGTTGGTCAGCCTTATGTAAGAATCGCGTCATTTGGGTTCACTTAGATAGCCAGAGCCATTAAGGCTTATTGAATGACCTAATACTCTTGTTACGGCTTCGTATGTGGCCCACATACACAGGCATAATCCAGTGAAAATGTTATTAAACATGACACGGATAAATGGCGGCAACTGTTAGAAAGTAAAAGTAATATCTATCACAGCATAAAGCGATCAC
Source organism: Lithobius niger (assembly GCA_023313725.1). Lineage (NCBI taxonomy): Eukaryota > Metazoa > Arthropoda > Chilopoda > Lithobiomorpha > Lithobiidae > Lithobius > Lithobius niger. Next base: position 12,208 of record JAHWFP010273321.1, read on the forward strand.
AGATACATAAAAGTTGCGCACTCTCCATTTGCAGGCTCTAATCTAATTTGCAGGCTCTAATCCACGGGCTCTTCGGCTAGTGTGACATTTATGCAAGGAATTTCAGCCAAGATGGGTGTGTAGTTTGATGCTTCCATTTCCTCCATATACTTGCATTCCCTCTTTAAAGCTAAAATAAGTAGCCTATAAGCCTGTTTTTGTACTTTATTTTTATTTTTTACTGCCCGCCACTGACTCACCATCAGCAGGGAATCTCTGTTCGCCGTGACTGAAACAACATCGTCTTTTTTCCGCTATATGGGTCAAGGTATTCTTGTTCAACTGTATGTTTATATTTTTTTGTTTATTTCCTTAGGGCTACTACGATGGCTATGATCCCAAGATCAACCCAGGAATCAGTTCTTCTTTCTTGACTGCCGCATTCCGCTTTGGCCACAGTCTGCTGCCCACTAACATCGAACGGTGGAATAAATTCCATAAATTTGTCGGTAAGAACGACAAGTGCCTATTAGTAAATTCTCGAACGTTGCCGCTGGCATTAACAAAAGAAAATTGATAATTGTACAGGGTGCTCATAAAATACTGGCCTTTTTACAAACGTCTACGACACATTAACAATGAAAGTATATCGTTATGCGGTTTCGTCCGTTTTGTTGGGAAGAAGAACTCGAAAAATTTCCTAAAAGAAAATTAATTAATTAAAACGAAGGCCGCGAAAATAATGTCAATTCTCACGCTCTTGCTGCTGGGTTTATTTGAGCTAAATAAAAAAAAAGGTGCCCTGAAAAAAGTTGAATTAATAGAAATTTTATAAGAGTGGTTTGCTTTCTTGCACACACTGTATCCACAGCAGAGTTCAGTTTAAGTTGAAGTTGGAAGTAGTTTAGAAATGTACAACTAGAATATGAATAGAAAGAAAACATTTAAAGATGCTAGGTCACTTACTTTAAAATTGAAATAACAAGGGCTGCCACCTTACATGTTGACATACAGGAGCGGAGCGTGAGATTATATCTCGGGAGGGTACGGTAGTTTCACCAAGGTTGGGAGGAGGAGGAAGTCGCAGATACATTGTTGGTACTCCCTCCTCTCCCTTCCTCCCCTCCCCCACTCCCATCCTTCCACTGCCTCCCTTACTTTTTTCATTCCCTGCCCTCCTTTCTCCTGCCACCCTCCTTTTTCATGTCACCTTCCTTTTTCATGTCACTACTGAACCCCTGACACTGTTTTTACTTGGATCGTTTAAACAATCTTTCGTTGATTGATAATGCGGTTGCGTGTTTCTCGTGAACCTGAATTGAGAATCCTCCAAACTGTTACATGCTTTGTTTGTTTGTTTGTTTGTAATTTTTAGTGGGCACATGGCTTCGGGTCAAAGAGCCCCCATTAAATCAAACAATCATTACTCAATGTGAAATCCACGCTATTACAATTAACTAGTACCGTGTTTTTTTTTTTTTAGGGAGCACGAACCCAAACAGGGTTAACTCGCACCAAAAACTATTTCTAAAAATTGGTTTTTAACAATTTCGGATTAATTTTAATTTCCGACCGCAAATATACCCGATTTTTGATCTGAATAAAAAAAAAAAAAGACACTCCGAGTTATACTTGGTCAGCATACAAAATTGTATTCAATTCGGTTCAGCAGTTTTTGTGTGATGTTTCCACAAATAAACCCCAACGAGTCACTGACTAAGGAGCTTTCGCTCGCTCCGCTCGCTCCTCTCCAAAAAGTCCTAGTCACTAGATGATCTCCACCCGGATGACCGGACGACTGACTGGTATACACTCGGTCCTTAAACTCGGTCCTTTAAACAACGATAAAAATATTAAAAAACATTGAGCTAACAGGGCTAAAAAGAGCTGCGTGCAAGAATCACAGGGACAATCGTTTTCTGAAACTCCCAATTCTTGAAACGGGCTTGAGGGCGCGTTTACGCAACGACTCGTATTTGCATTCTCGCAGCTAGAACTCAATCGCGATGGCATCGGTGACATTGCCATGGTAACAACGCTAAATGGATTAGCTAAATCCGACATCGTTTGAGTAAATACTTGCAGTCCTATAATCCGTGCCAATAATATAAAGAATTCCTCATGCCGAAACAATTTTCCCAAAGGCTTCTGAACTCACGTTATTTGCTGTTTTCGTTGCGAGGCGGCAGACATAAAACCGCCGCCATGTTGGAATTTGAGGTGATTTCTAGCTTCTAGCTGCGAGAATGCAAAAGCGAGTGGTTACGTAAACGTGCCCTGACAATATCTTAGCGCAAAATTGAAAATTAGCTAGGTGTTCTGCGTACAACAACTGGAGCGCACGTGGTTGAGTATTAGGGCCTCTAAACAATGTGCAACACGGTTGCGGCACTATCGAGCAGTGACATTTGCCGCCATATTGGCACCAGTATGGGTTTTGGAGGGCATAACTACAAGGTGCACTACATAAAAATGGAGGGAAAAACAACGGAAGAGCAGATTTCTTAGGCTTAAAATAACGTTGTTTTCTCCAAAAACAAAAATCGCGCATTTTAGGTCTAAGAAATCACTCTTCACAGCATCGGCTTCAGTATGACGCCCTTCTGTTTCTCTCCGCAGTGCCCCTTGCAGCTAACCCATTAAGACTCCAGCATAGAGTTATATACAATAACATTACGCCGTGTCACTGCTCTATAGCGGGTTCCACATTATGTTTGCAGGAACTGACTGTATGACGCCACGTTTTCTTGGACTGCGAGTGCAAAAACATGTGGATACCACACTTGTAGACTCTACACATTAAAGTCTACGAGTGGGTATTTGCATGCTTTTGTATTAGCAGTAGAAGAAAATGTAGTATCATACAGTCAGTTTCCTGCAAACGTAATGTGAAATGGACTATAGATGGTTCCATTGCGTCTATGCAGTCCTGCACACTCGGCTTTGTCAACGCCACTTGCCTCGCGGCCAGAAATGTGGTGGCGGCTGTTCTACGTCATACGCTAATACACTAGGACAGAGCCCTAATACGTCCAATACTCCTTGTTTCTAACAAAACTCTTTACAAACAATTACTACTTATAGTTAAAATAAATAAAGTAAAGAATAAATCTAGTTAAATTATTATTTTAAGTGCGAAGTGGGGGGAGAAACTTGGTTGAGGTTCCGTGAAGGAAAATGGAAAATAGCTTAGCCATTTTAGTACGTGGAACAAGCAACAAAAACCCTTAAAATATTTCACTTCCGGATACCAGCTACAAACTTTAGGTGTTGAATAAATACATGTCAAAGGCTATAAATCAACCGGGAGCAACCTGAGAAACGATTACGTCACGTGTAGGACGTCATCAAAATGGCTACCAAAGCCTAATTAATTCACAGGGCCATTCTGTCTGTTGCATGTTTACTTTATGATTATATCTCTGTATATCTTACGATTAATTGTTTATTATTAGCCTCCTATTACTTATTTTTGCAGGATCTCAAAAGCTGAGCACTACTCTACGTCAGCCCTTTGATCTGTATAAGGGAGGCTGGGTTGACCAGTATGTCCTTGGATTCGCCAATGAAATCGCCCAAGCCATGGATTCAGCGGTCACTGAGGAAGTAAGTGGCACAATTTTCAAAGGTACTGTTTCCAAAATACTGGACACGCAGAGTGAAATCACGCAAAGATTACGTCATTCTTTCACGATCGAAACAGAAACTTGTGCAGCCCAGTTACGCACACATTTTCCTAACGGTTGCTATACTTTGCATAATTATACGATTGTGCAGATATAAAGAAATTCTATCAAATTTACCAACATCGTGAAGTTTTCTAAACGCAGTGCAAAAATGGACTTCCTTCTTTTTTTTTTATCAAGTTTATCCGTTATTTTTTTAGTCCTTATTCAGTAATTCTATTTGACGTTTCTTTCTTTCTTAGGGATGTTAACTGTTTCACGTAAACTAGCCATATTGTTTGCCTTGCTCACACTATTGGCGTCGAGCCATCCTTCACGTAGTTGATTGCACTTCCAACGTCTAAGCGCGCAAAAGAAAATTCATGTGGTTGCATAAAATATATTCGGCAGCGATCAACGGAATTTTGAGACCATCTCCTCCCACCACATTTCAAAATGGCTTTACAGGAAGGGTTTAGAGTAACGGTAGTTAAATAAATTCGTGCGACTCTAGTTCATATGGAGTATGGACAAAAGTTAAACACGTGTCTCGTTCGGAGAGTGTGGCCCTTTAAAAATACCACATTACAGTGGCTTATAGTGTTATGGAGTTAGCGGCTTACATCATTTTTTACTGCCGGTATGATATTTGTACCGTTGTGAGAATGAAGTATAGAAATTTGTCTGTGTCCGACCTGGACAGTGGTGAGGAACAGTTCAGTGACCACTATACGAAATAAATACAAACGTCAAACATGGGTTGTCCCTGACAAGGAATACAAAGGTGCACTGGACAAGGTGCACAAAGCGCACTGGACCCACAATATACAAGAACAACAACCACGATTTAATTTTCACCCACGTTATACAATATTTGAACTTGATCACCTACAGTAAACCTCACCGAGGTACAATAAATCAACAAACCAACACAAATAAGCAAACGAACGTAAAAAAAATGCAGAGCAAATTAGTTCGGTTGTCACTTAAGGTTCCACCATCGAATTGTTACCGGCGTAAGTATACCACACAGACTGCTAACCAGTGCTGAATCAGCCCTACACATAACAAAATTGTTTAATTCAACCTATTAACATGCAAAAAAAAATTAAATTTTTTTAATGTAGGGAAGGCTCTTTCAAGCATTAGTTGGCAGTCTTTGTGGTTCGCTCACGTCAGTAACAAGATGGCGGAACCTTAGTGACAACAGAGCAAATCTGCTCCGAATTTGTTGCGTTTGTTTGCTTATTTGAGTCGCTGCACAGCCACCTACAGTAAAGGCCGGATCAGATCAAGACAAATTAGGCAAGTAAAAATCAACCATTGACATAGAAGGAAGCGCAAGTTTGCTGGGTGCTGCCATCTCTACACCAAACGGCGAAATTTCAAACTAACCGACCTGGGTTCCAAATTCTGTCAACAGATGACGCCACTTGGCAAACTTGCCGCATCGTTATTTGATTCGCCGTTTTGCGGAGCATTGTTGGCGGCAAAGATGATACGGCCTTTACTGTAGGTGGCTGTGGTCGTTGTTGGTTTGTAGTTCTATTGTGCCTCTGACTGTGCGGTGTGGTTTGTTTTAGGTGATCTAGCCCAAAATCTGTGCAACGTTGAGTGTCAATTAAATCGTGGTTGTTATTCTTGCGCACTACGGGGTCCATTCCTTGTAAGAGGTATCCCATGTGTATAGTCTTATTTACTCGCAAAGTAAAACTTTTAAATACAAACGCATCACAAAATCTGCACATATCATGAGTGAATGAACTGTTTGGGTGAGTGATTGTCTCTGGTAATTCGCAACTCTCCCTAGGGTGGTAAAATCATTAGTGTATTTACGTCCTTAGAGGAGGGAGCCACCATCGTTTTTTATGTATTTTTTTTTGTTTTGTTTTTGTTTGTTTGTCCAGTTGGGCAGACTTCTCGTCTGACGGGAAGACTGCTGAACCTAAAAGCCAACCAAATCTGTGACACGCAGATTTCAAACTGGAAATTTCAAATTTTTTATTTAAAAATTTCGCGTTTAGAACTGGTTACGGCCTCAGACCCGATCTGCGAACCAAATTGTTGACCCTATAACTGTCAATACGGAAGGGTTCTATGGAATTAAACTCACCCAAACAATCCATCCACTCACGCGCGTTATTCACACAAACATGTAACGCACGCATATACGCAAGCTTTACTATTTTCTCTTCCTACTTTAATTTGTGGACTTGTGTTTTCAAACTTTTATTATTACGTTACGAAGTTACAAGTCGGAAGGAAGAAAACGGTATGAATATAAACAACAACAAAAACTAAACATTTAATAGAAAAGTTATTTTAAAACAACTGCCACAAAAAAAATGTTCTTAGATCATACAAAGTAAGAACACATTGATGAAAGCTGATTGTTTCTTTGTGTGGGCACCCATGGCGGCGCATAAATTATCGATCCTTAATGCCACACGGAGGTGAACCCAGGTCCAGTTTTCGACTTGAGCCAAACAGCTGAATGAATTTCGAAATAGCTTTCGTCTCAAATTAAAGGGGACTAGGCGACAGCCCGTGATCAATATGTCGCCTTTTCATTCGCTTTAGGCCTAACACGTAAAGCCAGATGATCATAGAGAGAGAGAGGAGAGAGAGAGCATCGTAAGATCGTAAAATTGCCTACCAAATTACAATGTAAGTTGGTAAAATAACATAACAGCCTGTCAGACTTCTCATGGCGGTACTTGGTAACGGATGTATTATATGTATTATTCACTCATAAAAAAAATACTTCTTACAAATAAAGTGAATATCGGGAATCCAAAATAAATTTTGTGCAAAAAATATTCAAAATTTTACCGTAAATTTAGGGCTTAAACCTGTGATAAATTTCTCAAACTTACGCAGCAACAAGGACGATTACCAATTGGTTGGGAAGTTATGTAAATGGTTAGAGTGTAAGATGGGCTATTATACTACAATATGGCTGACCCAGGCAGACTACCCCATCTCATAAAATTTAAACATGTTGAACCGCAGGTGTACAGGTGTATAGAATGCCTTTATCACCCTACCCTTATCTGATAATGTCTAATACTCCTTCCACACTGGATCCCGATGCTTCGTTTAGTGTTTGGGCCCCGACTTATACCCACAGTGAAAAACTATGGCTTTACAATGAGAAATCCCAATACCACCCCACCATTCGAAAGTTTGGCCTTATTTTTCTTCCACAGCGAGATTTGCAGTGCTGCCGTTATTGCGTCTTCCCCTTTCTCCCATTTCCCCCCCCCCCCTTCAATCTCGTTATAGCTGTCATAACTTGCAACTCCGAAACCTTGCCCTAAAGTGTGGGATTGAGCCCGAGATTGAGCCCGTGCCCTTTCATGCTGGAAAACGGGATCGGGGCAAGGGTCCAGTCGGGGTCCAGTGTGGATCAGAGTCCCTAGAAAAGAACCCCTAGAAATGGTTTCAGGGTCGTGCACTGGTCCGGGTCTTTGCTCGAGTATGGATGGGGTTAAAGATTCCAACCAGGGTTGGAAATAATCATGATTATTTTAAAATAATCGAATTATTCGGATGAATTTGATTATAATCGGATTATTTTGATTATAATCAGCTTTTAATAACATGCAAGATTACAACCTTATTGTGTGCGCAAGCGTATCTTGAGTCCTGCAGGTATTTTATGAGTGGTTACGTCTTCCTGGAGGTAGAAGCGGCTTTAATCGACGGCTGCCATTGTTTTTGTAACCATCTAGGATATCAACAAGGCACTCTGCTACCAAAAATATACAATCGACTATCTGTGTTCGTTTTGGGTGAACTCAAGATAGGCTGCGTACGCTATACTATGACATAGTTAAAGTTGCTAGAGTTTGCTCCACTTCTTACATGGCAGTTGCTACTGCCAAAATGTCATTACCTATTGATTACCACGTGTAAATTTCAATGTTAACATGCACACCGCAGTAACTATTATTACAGTAATAATACTTAGTAAAGTCGGTGTATGCTGTGGCAAAATGGCACATTCTTCACACTTGAGCTGATTAAATAAACACAGTCACATCTGCTGAAGTTGTTAATTGCCGTCTAGAAGTACTTGCATGGTCCTTTAGTTTTTTTTTCTGGATTTAAGTGTTTGAATGTTGCCATTAATTTCCTACTTTGGTTGTTCCTAATCGGTTGTGTATTTTTGTATGGTTCAGGCCAAAAAAATGTAGAAGACATACTTTCCTGACTGAAGAAGATTCAACAGCAGAAATTTTATTTTGGGTTGTTTCAAGTACTTTTGTACTTGCATATCAACAGTTTTGTGTCAACCTGGACCTAGATTATAATCAGCTGACTTTCAGTTTTAATCAATTGATTATAATCGTAACAACCCTGATTTCAACCATCTCCCTTTCCCGAGCAATACTTCTGAACCCTGGTTGTAGCTTCCAACATTAACCATTACATGGCTTTGCTCCACTACTGTCCATGCGTGCATTAACCCAACCCTGTCTTCCAAGAATCGATATTTTAGCACCATTTCCGTGAAAACTTGGTGACAATTGTATGTATTTATGCAGCAACTGTGACATACACGTTAAAGGTTTCTGTCGGCACACTGTGTGTTGCAGCTTCAAGATGTCTCACGTCCGCTTTCGTTGTTTCATCTACTTTACATTTTTGAACTAAACAAGAAACTTATCGCTCATTCTTTTCAGGTGACCAATCACTTGTTTCAACACCCTAGTGAAAAGTTTGGTATGGATTTGGCGTCACTGAACCTGGCTCGAGCACGCGAATACGGAGTTGCTGGTTACAACGACTTCCGAGAATACTGTGGCATTGGAAGGGCGCGTTCGTTTCAAGATCTTCTAGGAACTATGCCTAACGACACAGTACGACGATACTCCGAAGTATACAGGTAACAAATCAGTACAAATTGTTTTGTTACAAGTCTTCTTAGCAAGGTGACCTGATGGTTAGCACGATTAGCTCATTTGCCAGAGGTCCAAGTTCCAAGCCTGATCTCGGCAATTCCCTAGCAGTTCAGGGCACAGGGGCTTGTCGTCCCATTGTCCCTCGCGTGTGCCCGTCGCTTGGATACACTCTATATGAACGGGGTGAAACCAACCAGAAGCCTCATCGTAGAACAATTGAGCGTTTTTCAATTTTACGCTTACACGCCATTATCATGAATGGAACGCGAGCTGCACGTCTTTATTGATAACTTGTCTCACGTTCAAAGTCGTTATTTGTACTCTTACGTTGTCCAGAGCAACGTGAGAAGCTTTATAGCCACGAGGTAAAAACGCCGGCCATTACCGGAAGTAACTGAAAAGCTTCTTAGATCGCTCTGGACAACGTACGAGTACAAATAACGACTTCGAACGTGAGACAAGTTATCAATAAAGACGTTCAGCGTGAGTTCCAGGGATTGTAAAAGTGATTGTAAAAAAAAATAGATTGGATTCTGGCTGGTTTCACCTCTTTCATTATCATATATCATATATGTATAGAGCGTATCATGTGACGCGTGCACGCGAGGGACGACGGGACGACATGCCCCTGTGGTTCGGGGAAGAGAAGGGTCCTCTGATGGCTCGTTCGCATTTCATTTGTAGCATGTTATGTGTCCTAGGAATTTCCGAATGAAATTACCTAGCAAAAATCTCCCTCTCACTTTTTGGCGCTATGCATGGCTTCTGCAGGGAGTGCCTCAAACCTCCAAAGTACAAAATAAAGAAAAACGGAGGTGGAGGAAGGCACTTTTAATTTGGTAATGTTTAAGTCAAAAACATTAAAACACTTGGCGTAATGCACAGGACGAGATAAAACGAGGCACTTTACATATATCTTTTAGAGTTGGGATATTTAATAGAATGACAACTCACTGGCAACTTAAATTTCAGGAAATAATGCCATTGGCCCCATTATTCAAAAGAAACTAAATAAATAAAAAGGTATGAAGCAGAGTGACAGCAAAAATCTAGGCTTCATGCCTTTTTTTTTCCCTTTGAATAATGAGACCAGTGGCATTATGCCCCGAAATTTAAGTTGCCAGTGTGTTTTTTTTTATGTTGTCCTGTGCGTTGCGCCAAGGTTTTTTAATGATTTTGACTTATGTATACGCGCATTTTAATTTCATTCTGCTGGACGGTTTAAGTTACTTGTCGGTTTTGAAGGTATCCCTAATATCATTTTTCTCCAATCATATCCCTGCTTGCACGTCTATGGACCACGTAGTTTGTGTTTAGCTTTTCGATCTAAATGACATAGATAGGTCTAAATAACCCTAAAAGATCAGAAGAAGATAGAAGAAGATCTATCTAACAATTGGTGAGCAATTAAAAGGAAATAATTAAACCTAACATGGGCAAAAACACAAAACCTTGTAAATGTATTCCCGTCGTAGCAAATTTACTACGCGTATATACTAATAGGGCATATTTAATGAACAGGGCATTGTTAGGAGAACAGCGGTGCCCCGTTTTGGGAAGAGGTGGGGCGACAAAAAATGACATTCAAAATGTGGACCGCGAATTCAGCTTCTGGGTCTAGGGAAGAGGAAGGGGGGGGGGAGTGCTTTAAGTCCATCGGATCCCTGTAAAAAAATTCATTTTCAGCAATTTTAATTAGTGCCTAGGAACTTTAAAAAAGCCAATTTTCAAAATTTTTTCATTGTAATAAATCCCTTATTTGTTCATTTGTACCAAATTTTACTTCAGAGCTTGGTGTAGGGAAAAGGGGCGGGGGCTTTGAGTTCATCCCCCTCCCCCCAAAAGGGAACCACTGTAAGAGACAGACTCGCTTGCGGTGCTATAGGTCTGGTTACGTGGTAATAAACTAACGTAGTAGTTTTTCTTACGGGTCTGTTGCATTTAAGCGTTAAAGGCAGTAACCAGGGGAATTACGAATATGCTTGGTCACGAACTCGGTTTTATGGAGGCCTTGCTCATAAGATATTATTTCTGTTTGTGTACCTTAAGAGTTGTAACTGTGAGTTCTCAAACCTATAAATTCTTCTACAACGAAGTTGTTTTGGGCTGGTATGTGTCTTTTTCACACCTTGGTAGCTTTGAGTGACTTTTAAGAAGACAGTGTTGATTGAGGTAACAGGCAGGCAGGAAAGCGTATTGTTTACATGGTGATTTCATTACTCAGTATACAATGAAAGGACACACCCTCTAACTATTTTCGTGCGTCGTGCGCGAAATAGCTTTTGCGACATTTTCGTAGATTAGAGTGAATGCAGCGAAATCTCTTCGCACGAGGGAACAAATACGAAATTAATGCCTTTGTGCAACATTTACACACATTTGGACTAATGTTGCAAAACTCAGCCATACCGGAAAGCAAACCTGGAGGAATGGGCCTTTAAAAAATGAATGATGAGGTTTTTACTTTATATATATTTTTTAGAGTTGGGATATTTAGTCGAATTATAACTTCAAACAAAAACCAATTATTCTCTCCCATGCAGACAATGTCCAAATAATTGCAAATAATTCGTATGAGTCGAAATGCTTTGCGAATTAAACATGTGCGAACACAGCCAGTAGAACAGGCAAAAGCGATAAAAATCCTATGTTTCGATGTCACTTATAAAACAGAGTGCGATATCATCTTCAGTGAAGTAAATCACATAAAGAATCATAACACCTTAAATTACGTATGCAGGGTGAGTCAAAAGTATCGACCCAGTGGAGTTGGCAGCCGTATGATTTGATTTAGCCGCAAAACAATTATCGACCCTTCGTCACCACGGAGGGGGCCACGTTTTGAAATCATCCATTGGTGCCCCTACCCTGGCCCCTTAAATAAATTTTCCACTTCCGGTTCCTTTAGGAATAGGGCATTGGTCCCAATTTGAGATATGTGCTGGCAATCAATTCATGGTGAATGCAGAAAACAGCGTGTAAATCGGTCCACAACAGCACGAGCTGTGACCAAAACATGTTAGTACTAATGTTGGCTTTATTGCATAAAATAATATCATGAGCAGTTTTGTGAATTGGTTGATTGCATGTAACAATTACAATAGGGAATAGCAAACCTAACGAAATTGATAAGGGTTCGCCTAGCACATGCTTTTGTGCACATATTTTTAGCACAATGTAGCACACTGCCATTCGACCTAAAGGAACCGGAAGTGGAAAATTGATTTAAGGGTGGCGGGGTGGGGGCAATCCTGCTTGATCTCAATACTTAGTGCCCTAAGTGTTCACAGAAGGACTTCTTTCTTGCTGACTGATTCCTGGGAAGGGAGGTACCACTCACTAGTTCACGTAGATACTATGTTTATGTGGCAGACAGCACAGTTTGAAACATGTATTCGAACCTCGGAATGCAGTTCAAGGTTGAACTCTAGTTTTTAACATCTGCTACAAACCTGTGCTACATGAACCCTTATCAATTTTGTTACGTTTGCTGTCCCTTACTGTAATTATTACATGCAATAAACCAATTCACACAACTGCTCAGGATATTATTTTATGCAATAAAGCCAACATGTGTACTAACATGTTTTGGTCACAGCTCGTGCTGTTGTGGACCGATTTACACACTGTTTTCAGCATTCACCATGAATTAACTGCCCGCACATATCTCAAGTGTGGGACCAATACCCTATTCCTAAAGGAACCGGAAGTGGAAAAATTATTTAAGGGGGGCAGGGTGGGAGGTACCCCTGGATGATCTCAAAATGTGGCCCCCTCCGTGGTGACCAACAATCGATAGTTGTTTGATGGCTAAACCAAATCATGCGGCTGCTAAATCCACTGGGTCGATACTTTTGACTCACCCTGTATATCAGTGGGAATCCACCAAACTGGGAACTTAAAGTCGAGGTGTGGGTGATTTTCAGTGAAGAAGGTCAATGGCTATTTGCTAAACAGAATTAGCCATCTCGATTTAAACTAGGCTAACCTCTAACGAGGTCTTTCAACGCGAAACTGTCGTTCATAGTACACGAACTGTTGATTGCGTCAGCATATCAACTGTACAGCCGGCATCAATATCCACAATGAAAGGTGTCGTTGTTCTTTATACTATATTTTACTTCTCTGAAAATGGTGTCGCCCTCTGTATTATAACTGACACCGAAATGCAAGATTTTTACGTTTTCGCCTGTGCTACTGACTCCGTTCTCAACTTTTCTATTAATAACTCTATTTAACTAGGATCGTAGTTGTTTTGTGTGGTTTGTTTGTTTGTGTGTGTGTGTCCGCAGTCCGAATCTCGATAATCCTTATTATATTGAAGTCCTTAGTGGGAATCTCAATAATCATGTTTCTTTTGTTTGTTTATTTGTGTTCCCGCAGTGGGAATCTCGATAATCTTAATTCTTTTGTTTGTTTGTGTTCCTGCAGTGGGAATCTCAATAATCTTAATTCTTTTGTTTGTTTATTTGTGTTCCCGCAGTGGGAATCTCGATAATCTTAATTCTTTTGTTTGTTTGTTTGTGTTCCCGTAGTGGGAATCTCAATAATCTTAATTCTTTTGTTTGTTTGTTTTCCCGCAGTGGGAATCTCGATAATCTTAATTCTTTCGTTTGTTGTGTGTCTTTCAAATTGAATTGTCTGTGTAAGTAATTCTTCGAACTGTCTTTTCAACAAAGATGCACAGTACTCGTGACGTTATGGTCTTTACCAACCATTAAGTCATCACAGCATTTAGCATCTAGGCCTTTATGTCTTTTGCAGTGGGGATACCAAGTTAAGGTCTAAGCTGCCCTTGGATTAGCTTAACCCTGATCTACCTAAATCTAATGAAAGCTTGAGCGACTGCTAATCATGGGGCAAGGTGTCCTGATGATTAGCATGACTGGCTCTTGTGCCAGAGGTCCCGGGTTCGAGTCTGGCTTCAGCCACTCCTGGAATTTTCGGGAAGAGAAGGACCCCGTGATGTCTCGTGCTCATGTGGATTGTGGCATGTAAAAGAACCTTGGAATTTCCGATGGGATTTAGTTAGCAAAATTGTCCCCATCTCTCCTTCTGGCGCCATGGCTACGGCTAGGAGTACATCAAAAGCTAAAGCTAATGGGAAATCACAGCATTTTTATGCAAACGGGAAATCGCAAGAATGCTCTATAAAACCAGCAAAATATGGGGGGGGGTGTCCTAGTTGTATTAGTGCACATTCCTGTTTCGTGACTTTGTGAATTGCTTGTATTTACTGTTTGTTCCATTTTTATAGGCATGTAGATGACATCGACCTTTGGAGTGCCGGTGTGTCTGAACGTCCTCTTCCGACGGCCATGATTGGCCCAACCTTGGGGTGCATCATCGCCATCCAGTTCCGGAACTTGCGACGAGGAGACAGGTTCTGGCACGAAAATGCTGGATGGCCATCCTCCTTTACTCCAGGTAAAAATCTAATTCAAGGCTAGAGATAGTAAGACGGGAGAAACTGGAATTCCTAGGATTCCAAGTTGTTTTCCCTGCTTAGTGGTTGCTACTTGAGATTTACTAACTCCATCATTTTTTTTTTGTCAACCCATTTCCAAGCTCATTAATGTTTAGAGTGATAGAAAACAAAGAAGAAAGAATTTCTCCCGTTACCGCATTTCCGCTGTGAGGCTTGGAGAACTGCTACCTGTGTGGTTCCAGGCTAAAGAAAATATTTAAAGGGGCCAACTGTAGATGTTATAAACGGGACTGAAAGCGAAATGGGCTCGAAAAGTGATAAATACATGCAGATGCAAACCTATTTACGTTGCCTTTTGGACTTAAATGTCGGACTTCCTGAGCGGGAATTGAACCCACGACCTTTTAGACCAAAGGAAGAAGTCCTACCACTCAGCCATACTGACACGGCCAAATGGAAACGTCCATTGGCAGCATTTAACACGCACAGACATATACATATAATCAAACACTATCCAATCTGCACTGGACGTTTGTTTACGTGCCACCCACCAAGTGAACAGAAAATAACACATAATAAACCGTGAAATACGGTTATAAAAAGGACGAAAAGACCCCGAAAAGTGTTAAATAAATACATATTCAAACCTATTTACGTTGCCTTTTGTACTGAAATGTAGCAGTGTTTGTTTTTTTCCCTTTTCTGCTTTTGACGTTGAATAACGTAACCCTACGTAACCCTAGGAAGAAGAAAGTGTCTGACTCATTGGGAGTCTGACAGATTTTCGTGTAAGATTTTAAATGCTTGTAAGTCAGCGATAAAATAGCAAGCCAAAGTGTAAATGACGGAGTAGAAACGGGTTAGTAGTAAATAATGGGTAAATAAAGAGCAAATAAATACAGATAGAGTATGTATGAGGTAAGTAAATAAAACGTAAATGAATAATACTTTATTCAATGGCAATCTTTTTTACTCTTAGCTCTACCCACGATTTCTCGGTTCGAATTCCTAGGTCGTCCTCTTTCCTTACTCGACTCCTTTCTGCTTCTAAATCGTCTAGTAAGGTTTAAAGTGGTAAGGTTCTGTTCCTCTTTACAAACGTTATTTAGCTTCAGTAAAAAGCAAAGCATACCACACTAACCGTGAGTCATTAATAGCTTTGATGTGACTGCGTGTACAGTAAATCGCCTATTAAACACCAATGGGTTTATAAAATTAATTCAATGAAAAAAGGGGTAGGGCCGTAACTAAGTTATAATTCAATTTTGGAATCTTATTTCTGTCCAGGGATGGCCTAACCCCATCGCGAAAAATTCGACGCTTATGCCATCATTCACGTACGGGATCTGGGTTTCGTCTAGCATTTACGTCATGCCTTGTTATTCTCATTTGTTCAGGAATTTAAGTTTAATAGTTTATTTAGTAATACCACGTAGTATGGTGTTACCAGCTATTTTTTTTCCACAGCACCTCCATCTTGTTTTTATTGCAAGGTTGTATTGTCATTGCAAAATTCTCTCAAGCCTACCTGGTTTAAGTATATAGATAATGTTTCTCAATCAACCGTTGCATTCCCAAGCTGATAAAAAAAAACCTCGCACAAGGGCACGGTGGTTTTTTCAGTTCGGACTATAACTTTTGATTATCGAAAAATGATTGATATTAAACTAGGCTTGTTTGGTGTTATTACTGCAGACTGACTATAAAATATCCCATTGAATTTGTCCCCCTGCCCCCCTCGACTTAATCGTATTAGTATTAAAAAAAAAATTTATGTGTATAAGATACGGATATAAGTAAAAAAAAAACAAAAAAAACAATGCTCTAAAGGAACAGAAATACAAAAAAAAAAGACATGAAGCCCTCAGCATCGTACGTGTAAAAAATTCTCCAGCATCCCAAAAAACAAGCCGCTGGCGTTTCTTTTACATGCATTGGTGCAACGCTGACGGGGGGGGATTGAGGCTTAATGGCACGTCGACAGCTTGGTCATTAGCGCCAACCTCAGTAACAGAGCAGTGGTCCGGGTTGCCACTGCACCACACATTACAGAGATATTATTCAAACCCCTAATCTAAATCTTGTCATACATCTGTACCTCCTGCAAAAATTGAAAAACACCGGACAGGAGGACAGACTTATCGCCCAGACTTATGTAACGCTGACGGCTTACATGTCTTTTTCTTGTGTCTGTTCTTTAATAGCGTTAGTTTTTTTAAGGCATACATGCGTATTTTATATACGCTTAATCGTATTTTTTTTTTAATATTAATATGTTTATTTTTCTCGGAGATATTTCAGATAAATTTAATAACTAGCTTTGTGATACATGAGATAAATGAGATGAACGCTTTTTTAAGATATAACAGATAAACGAAATTTAATATAAAGTAGATAAAAGAGATTGGAGACTAACGCAATAACCAAGATTTTACATAAAGAAGATAAAAGAAATTTTCAAGACGAGGGATAAACAGGATTATTTTTGATAAACTAGATTTTACGATAAACGAGATTAGAGCTAACTATCTGATGACTGAGACTTATGCTAGATATCTAATATTTTTCCTCATATGTATCCTAATACTTATTTTGATACTAAGTTCTCTTCATTAGACTGCTTCAACAAAATTTGTATGTACAACTTTATTTGTAGGGTTACTATACGGGATTCTTGTCGCCACGGAACACTCTTAGTATTAAATAGTTCTCATTACTCACTATACCGTTGCTTATTGGGATAATTTCAACAAAGTTGGGGTAACTTGTGTTTTTCAGTAGCAAATAGTATTGATTCAGTTGTGAGACAAAGGCTCGGACAAAGGCAAAAAAATTCCCAACAAACAACAGCAACAACAACAACATCAACAGTAGCAACACTGCAGCCATATTAAAATAACTCTCAAAAGTCCCAGGGCCTTTTTATTACCTACGGTTTAAACGACAAAACTTAAAATTCGTTCAGTGGTTCGAGCGTTAGGTGGAGCAAAACGTCCCAACAACAACAACAACAACAGTATAATTGTACTGACCTTAAAACATAGTTCAAAAGCCCCTGGCCCTTGTTAGTACGTACATTTTAAGTTATAAAAATTGAAAGTCGGTTCATTGGTTCGATCTCTAGATAAGAGAAAAATTTGCCCAATAATGATAACATCAAGAATATTGTAGTCACATTAAAATAGTGGTCAAAAGGCCCTGGTCTTTATTAAAACCTACATTTTATGCTATAAAAATTGAAAATTGGTTGATTGGCTCGATCTCTAGGCATTGGCGCAATTTCCAACAAGAATAATACCAACAATAACAACATCAACAAGAATTTTGAAGTCACACCAGCATATTGTTGAAAAGAATCCTGGTCGTTAATACCTACATTTTACGCTATATAAATTGAAAACCAGTTCCTTGTTTCGATCTGTTAGTAAGAGCAAAATTTTCCCAACTAGAATAATAAGAACAACAACAACAATATTGTAGTTATATTAAAATGATTAGTACAAGATCCTCGGCCATTTTCATACCAACATGTTTTTTAATTTAAGCTATAAAAATTGAAAATCGGTTCATTGGTTCGATGTCCAGTTGAGAGCAAAAGGTTCAACAACAACAACAGCAACGCAAATTAATGGCCAGTCTGTGGAGGCCAAATAGTTCGATTGTTGTTGTTAAAATTTTTATTCAGTGAAATAGCAATGACACGACCGCGAAATATCGAATTTCGTTCGTCTTTGACAATTCTGGGGAAAAACTATGGTTTCAAAGTTTGATATTTAACATAGAATTTCATGCTGAGGTTTACAGGACCACTAACAAGGTCCTGGATAGTTCTTTAACAGTCGTGCCAATGATGGTTTTCAGTCATTGTTTTCTCTGGTGGCCTAACCACCCTTCTCAGTAAGCCTCTATATGAATTATGTTATGAAATTATACCATATACACCCAAAAGTTTATTATTCATATCAGTGTATACTTTAATTGGTTTCTTGTTAGTAAAGTTTTGCTAGAATTGTCATGTACTTGCTAGCCATAAGGCGCTGCAAAGAAATTTTTTATGTTTCAGCACAACTTCAGGAAATAAGAAAAGCCACACTGAGTCGCCTCTTGTGTGACAATACGGATGATGTGGATACATTGCAAGTCCATCCAATGGTTTTACCCGATCCCAACATGTAAGTAAGCTTATTTATTGTGATTTCAAATGGAGTTTTTCCTGAAGATGAGCTATAGCGAAACCGGAATATTTTACGTATTCTGTTATGAAGGATACAATGAAAGAATGGATAAAATTTATAACAGTGAGAAAATTTGAGAGGAAAAGGTAAAATATAAGATAATTTGAGAGGAAAAGGGTATTAGCAGGGTTCGTACACAGCCTTGAATTCCTTGAATAACTTTAAATTTGAGAAACCCAAATTCAAGACTTTAAAAGTCTAAAAAACTTTGAATATTTGTTGCCGCAGCCTTGAAATGCCCTTGAATTTGTTAATTTAGGGGTAATATTATATGTAGATTAAGAAATAAAATAAAGAAATAAAAAATAGTCTGCCAGACAAATACCGTTATTTCTGTGCTGGACGCCTCCCGCATATTAAACTGGGCACAGAAGAGAGGCTCCCTGTAGTGCAAGAAATTTGTGTTAAAAGGGGCAAGTGAGTAAATGATGTTGCACTGGCTGTTCGTTGATGTTTTCCTCCTTTTTCCTTTTCCACTGGTGGAAGTGAGGGACGATACATTGTTCTTAAATTGTTTACCGTGTTGTAGCTCCGTAATGCAAATCAAGCCTACAATGACGTGATGGTTTAAGAAATTAAATTACCGATAAAATATTTAAAAAACCAACACTGACATCTTAACATGTTTATTAAATTGGTAATAATAATAAAAATAATATAATAATAATATATAGAGACGATGCTCGAGGCATCCACCCACCCAAATTCCCCGGCGGCAGATGTTAAGTGGAAGAAGTTCCACCATTATTACAGTTGTTTTTTTTGCCGCATGAGGGAGGAAACCGGAGTACCCGGAGGAAACCCTCATGCAACGGGCGGGAAACAACCGGAGAAAAACCCGTACATATACACTACCCATTGCCAGGATCGAACCCGGGTCTGTAGGAAGCCAGAGATGTACACTGGGACCAGAACGCCTATCGAGTCTGATGCCCCAGTGCTCGCAGCTAATCTATAAAAAAACTGACATTGTTGAGATAATTTAATGTGAAATGAGCCTTGAAACAAGCTTCAAAATTTAGTCTTGAAAAGCCTTGAATGGTTTAGTTTTTTTGTATGAACTGTATTATGAAAATTGAAAGACAACATTAAGGAGAGAGGAGTACGATTGTATAGCTTACCACTGTGTAGATTAAGTGGATTAATAAACTTAACTGGAGATTAAACAGAGATACCGTGTTCTGACTAGCACTAAAACATACGCATATCTTTAAAGAGAACAAAGCCTACTGGAATTGCACAAAAATACGGGGCGCCGTCATTGGCGCGAAAAGACACAAGAGCGAAACGTCAGCAGAGCGAACGACTTACGAGCGCAACAATACACCGTCAGAAGCGCGAATAGCAACAAGACCGAACCGTCATATGAGCGAATTACACTTCAACTGCAAACCGACGTAAGAGCGAATTCCCCTTGCAGGCCTCTGTCACAAGAGCGAATCATTAAACACACCTCCGACACAAGAGCGAATTGAGTAAACAAATCCCCGACATAAGAGCGAAATACCTTTACAAGCCACTGTCACAAGAGCGAAATGACATAAGAGCGAAACAAGGAAACGCCTAATCCAACAGTAGGAAATGCCTAATCCTAATCAAGCTTGACCTCGACTTGAGGTCTTCTCCACATACCTCTTGCTGACCGGGGGAGGGGGGGGGGGGGATCCAGAAGGAAGTCTTGGAGGGGCCCGCAGGATTATTTTTCTACGTTTTCGTGCATTTTCTTCATATCTAACTGTGTTTATTCTCAAAAATTTCGGCAATTTTTCCGTTTTTGAGGGGGCAAATAAGTTTGTCCATTATTTAGTACAAAATTCTTAGTCCACCCATAATGCAGGTTCCCTTTTAACTCGCCAACAAATTAAAAAGAAAAAATTACTGTAATCCCAAACAAAACAAATAATTTTTATGATTTTTTTCAATGCGAATCTTATTCTCTTTCGTGAGTGCATGATCAACAAATCCAAAGAAACTACCAAATTAAAAAAAAAAGTACAAACTAATGCAACCGATTAAAAAGGTTTTTGGTTTACACCAAGACTTCGAATGAAGACAGATCTTATGACGGAGAACGTGTGAAGTCTTTTAAGACCCCTAAGCCGAATTTTTTGGTAGCATTCCGTGGCGTAACGTCCAATTTTTTTGCAATCTAAATATTTAGCGAACAATTTCAGTCTGCAATGCTTTCGGCTGATTTACTGCTTAAACACTTTTCTGAATTCCTTCAAGCTTTGTTTGTTATTACCATAATAATAATAAATAGGCAGAAAACTGACTTATGAAGACCAGAAGATTACTCGGCCGAGTGAGAGATGCTGTACATTAGTATCTTTACGTTCCTTTTTCCATCTTAAACAGCATGCTGAACATGACTTCAAAAGGAACACTCCCCGGGAACACCAAAACTAGTGAACGAATTTTACGAGCGCATCTGGGTAGCTCTGCCACCACACGCGAGATTTGTTGTAAACACTAAAAGAGAATGAAGCCAACACCAAGCTTTAGGAGAGCATCGGGATAGCTCTGCCACTACTCACGATATTTGTTGTAAGCACTGCAAGCGAACACCGAAGCAAACGAATGAATGCAACTATCGCATCTGGGTAGCTCTGCCACTACTCGCGAGATTTGTTGTAAGCACTACAAGCAAACACCCGAACTCACGAATGAATACAACACTGATCTTTACGAGTGCATCTGGATAGCTCTGCCACTATGCGCAACATTTGTTGGAAAAACTACAAGCGAATGAATCCAACACCAATCTTTACGAGTGCATCTAGATAGCTTTGCCACTACGCGCGAGTGCTGTAGAAATGGTAAAGGAAGCAACTGCACTGTTCAAACATATGAAATTGCAGTAGGCCTAATAGTTTTATATTTTTGTTACCATTTGCTATTAATTTTATCTTCGTCAATTTAAAGGAACTTTCATTGTGGCACATTATGGCAAATGGCTTCGTGCTGTTAATTTAGTGCTCGGGGCCACTAGTCTTATAGACAGGGCTTACGCCTCACCGCAGCTACTAAAAATCCGCATAGCCACCCAACGGAAACCCGAATCAATCCGACAACGGCAAGAATTTTATCTTCGAATTTAACGAATGCACCACGGCTCTCTTGTCATGAAATTTCAGTCAAATCAAAACAAAACTGCGAACGCTATCCTGTCCCGAACAGACAAACGCACCCGCAGATACAAATACACGCGCTTAGTTCGCTCCGCCAATAATAAAATTTAAAACAGTCAAGAACTATAATTGTTTGCCATAGTTTATATTTATATGTTCTAATACAGTAAAAACTATAGGAGTTGATACACGTCCGTAGGAGTAGGGTGTGCCCGTTCTGCTACTATCGCTTCATATTCTATCCCTTGTCACAAGGTCGTCTGGAAGAGAAACGTGGATTTCGTTTCCCGGCTCAAGGACAGTTCATTCGACATCACCAAAATCGTATTTTACCGAAGCAACGCCAAGAGGCGTCAACGTTCCGGTACGTTCGTGAATTGGCTCGAGACAACAGGCGAACACACAATTTCTTCTCCAGTCTGCTTTGAGTGGAAAAAGCCGTGTTCTTCCCCGCTTCCCGGTCATGAAACGGTCGTGGTTTAATCGTAGTACGAGTATTATTACTATCAATGCACTAACATCATTAAGGACGTATGATGTGCGTGTGTGTGTGTTTGTACGTCTACTCCTCTGGAACCAAAGCACCTACAAACACGGGAGTAGAACCAAACGAAATATAATTAAATTGCGCTCAGTGTAAGCCTATTTTCATCGCTGTAACTTGATATTACGACCCTCAAAAACGCGAAAAACCTTATTTTAAAATCCTGAAAAAATAACGTCAAAGTTTTTTTTAAACCCTCATGATGTTTGTTCATGACGTCATAGTTTGTTCATGAAAACCTCCTCGCGCGAAGGATCTGGAAAAGGATGCACGCAAAAATAACCTACAAGGACGACGTGCCAAGGGTGCTAAACATTCATGTTTCTGAAGCACGATGGTGCGTGGATTGAGCGAGCAGAGAGAGCGATTTGCACGTAAAGTAAACTTTTTTCAATATGTGTCTCGCTTTGCTCTCTCTCAATCTTTCATCTCTCACTTTCATAGGGGATTACTGATAGAGGAGAAGAAGTACAACTGTGCAAACAAACAAATCGTATGTTTTGAATACAGGTGAAATGCAGCCGCGCTTATGTGATGGACGAACTGTGAGCAATAATTACAATTAGAAAACAAAAACGAACTCGTTTGGTGTTTAAGGTAAGGTTTAACCAGGGGTAGCATAAATATAAAGGACGTGTATATAATGCGCTCCTGGTTTAACTGATCCGAAGTCAAAACAGCAAAGGAATACAAATAAACTTTCCTGTAAGGTTTCACATACCGCACTGTTCCTGTACTGTTTTGTCCACGTGAAAGCTTACTGCTGTATTTACATGTTTTTACAGTTTTTACTTTAGAACACTATAGGTCGGATTGGTTCATTCTACTTGGCTAAACGACATCGCTGAAAAATCGTAAAAACCATAGTCTTACTGTGCTTAGTACAGACCTACACTATAAGTAATTCAGGGTGATGGACGAACTGTAAGCAATAATTACAATTAGTTTGCGTCGAAATAATCAGCAAATGATTTTGTGATGCTCTTGGAATCAAAGAAATTACTGGAAGCATGGATTGACGCGCACGTTTCTCGGATGGCCAGACTGTTGGAATGATTTATGGTTATCATTTGTTTATGCAGTGAAGCCTTACGAAACAAGCGTACTGCACTCTGACCAGTGCTTGATCGTTTTAGACGTGGAATGTCTGTCAGCAGCACAAGAGTTGCAGCGTGAAAGCTCCTCGAGCGTAGCGAGACGACGCGGAACGAACGAGCGAAGCGAGCGACTCCGCTAGTATACTATTATGCATGAAAATATTTATCGATTTAGGTACTCAGCCAATTTGTGTTACTGTACTGAAATTGAAGTACAGTCTGTTAAAAAATGCACATTGGCCAAATTACTCTTCCCAGAACTAAGAAACAACGTAGAGCTACATAATTATGTAAGGCACACATAGTGGGCTCAGCCGGGAACGATTTCGCAGGGGGCTGACCAAAGCCAGCTAGGGGATGTGGGGAAGCGCTGAAAGCTTTTCCAGTTCTCGGGAATTTATTTAACATTATGACACGCTTGTAAAAACGTGTAACTAAATTTTTTTTATAGTTTTCCTTATTGTTTTTAATGTTTTTGTTCAAGTCGTTAATTATATTTTAAATTTATCATCGCTCAGTTTCTAACAACATTTGCTCAAGCTTAACATAAAGCAAGAAAACATTGTCAGTTCAAAGAGAGTTAATTTTGCCGTTTTCGTTAGATTTGGTTTCGAGGGGACTGGCCTGCTTGCCCCCCCCCCCACCATCTTTGCAATTGCAGAGAAGAAAAACTTGAAGATAAAATTAAATCACATAAATCAAATTTCAAACTAGAAGTGCAACAAATTTATTCGTACAGCAGTATTAAAAAACGGGTCAAACAAAATTATGTTCCAACGTTGTGCTTTTTTTTTACTCAATCACCAGTTCAGAGCCGAGAAGTTGGCTTCACTGCAGTGCAGCCAGCATGTTCAGAGTTAGCTTTTAAACATCATCATAACTATTTTATTTATTATCCGATTTCGAATCAGTTTTTTT
>JAHWFP010273322.1:0-31101 GCA_023313725.1 Lithobius niger
CCGATGGACAATTACATGTTTTTCATTCTTGTAGACGCACATTCAAAAATTCCTTTTGTGCATAAAATGAAGTCAACAACGTCCGCGCGTGTCATTGACGTTTTAAACAATCATATAGCTTTATATGGTTTAATGGACAGCTTAGTTACGGACAATGCTGCCTAATTTTTGTCCGCAGAATTCCAAAATTGGTTAAAATCCAACGGAATTAGGCACATGACCGGGCCAAGTTTTGCGCCTTGGACCAACGGTTTGGCTGAGGTATACGTCCGTAATTTCAAGAGAGTCTACAAGGCCGCGCGGCGACAGGGGTCTACTATTCAAGAGAGTATAAATTCTTACTTGTTATCAGCACAAATCACTATCTCCGCTACCACGCAAGCAACACCCGGAAAATTATATTTTAACCGAGAATTAAAGTCTCGGCTGGATTTATTGTTCCCTGACCCTATTGCAGCCGTACGCCGTAAACAATTAAAACAAATACAGAGCACCCACCATCGTGAGTTGAAAACGTATCAAATAGGTGAAAAGGTTTGGTATCGTGACTTTTCAACGACAAATGATAGGCTATGGTCAGTCGGTATGGTTAACCAAAAATGTGGAAATCAGTCCTATACTATCGTTGATACTAATGGTAATACGATTCGCAAATATCGCGAACAGCTAAGGTTACATACCGCGGAAAATGATTATCCAGAACAGCCTCCAAACGCACTTGTTTCGACGGCGAAAAGCAGTAATTTCTCCATGCATAATGAGCAAGATCACGCAAATTTCAAACGCATGTCTTTTGGCGGCAAACAACGTGAAAAGCCAAGTTTCGCTGACGTAGTTCCTGAGCGTCGATCTCTCGGCCAATCCAGAAAGTCAATTTCTGTTACTGAGGGAAAAATTCCACCAATCCAACAGCTTGAAAAATCACCTGAGAATTTACATCGCAAGTCACCAGGTGGCAGGAAATCTCCAGCGAAATTACCCCACACACACGAAGTGGATGAGTCTGCTAACGTAAATAACCAATCACCTTTGGCTACTACCAGCGCCCCTCTTGAAGGAAATTCTAAGCCAGAAAGGTCGCAATCTCCATCGATTATTACGTCACCATCCACTAAGCAATCACCACCGAAGCCAGGTCATGCTAACAAAAAAGCGAAACCGAATCCCAATAAACGCAAAGTTGTGCTATCACCAACACAGGTTGATATTGCAGCGCAGCTTCAAAATGCTCAACGTTCAAAGAGACTGCGTAGAGCTCCAGATAAGCTCAATTTGTAGTTTTTTTTTGCAAAATTACCATTTGGCTACAACTTCTTCGTTTTTTTTTTGTTGTAATCCGTTATATGTGAATTAAATGATAGTTCTTTTTAAACTGTAGCGAGTAACGCTAAAACGTTTTGTCCCCTAGTTGTTCGTGCAGAGAATTGGCTCTGTTAATTTTAAAAATGTCCACCTTTAAAATTAGGTAAAAATGTAAGTGTATTTTGTTGTTCGTGTGAAAAATTGATTTCACGATTTTATGTATCTTTCTTTAAAAATAGGTAGTGCACTAAAAAATACATCTTGCCTTCGTAATCATAATTTTATTTCCAGCTAGGCTTAGATTTTTTTTTTCTGTTTTTTTTTTTCGCTCGCTGCATTGTGGAGTCGTCACTTGTGTGCTCCACAATGGCAGCCATCAATTTCATGTCAATATGTTAACCCTACCAAGATACCCCTTTAACTACTAATAGGCTATTCCATAATTATATATTGTATTAAGTTGCATCACTTGACTTCCTGTTATAATTGTATTTAAAGAGAAGTAAACAGGAAGTTCGCTGTCTTATCAGCTGTAGCCTACACTCTGGTAGTCCGTGTGTTTATTACCATTGGTGCCCACGCTGGGCTAAGGTGTGTCCCCGCCTAGGACATCACATTTACGTTTTGCGAATTGGAGTTCAAATTATAGTTCGTTGCGTTCGAGTGAACTCTAATCCGTTTTTATTCGTGCACCTTCACGGCCGTGAGTATGGGGATACGAGCTCTAATGTTTTTTTTCTAAACGGCGAAGCCGTTTTTTGCTCAGTTAATTTGTTGGCTTTTTTGGCTTCTTTTTTGTATTAATTGCTACGGTCTAGTCTATCATGTGTCCACTGTCCACGGATTTTTGTTTTTGAAAAAACGGAACATCAGAAATGCATA
Source organism: Lithobius niger (assembly GCA_023313725.1). Classification (NCBI taxonomy): domain Eukaryota; kingdom Metazoa; phylum Arthropoda; class Chilopoda; order Lithobiomorpha; family Lithobiidae; genus Lithobius; species Lithobius niger. The sequence continues at coordinate 2,185 of JAHWFP010273322.1, forward strand.
CTTATGTTCAAGTTACGCCCAAGGTTTGTCCCATGATTATTATTTGATGGCAACACATTAGCGCATGTCTAGATTTAGCACGCGTCATCTCGATGAGTAGTTGATTATGGATTGTTGCAGTATCATGGCAAACAATCACGGAAACAATTCAACTGGCTTCTCGAAGCCCGCATTGAAAAAGTAAATAAGTCACCCAGTCATGTCGGCCGCCCAATTTTGAGGGCCTCAAAATTTAAAACTTCGCACGCTACGGTTTAAAACTTGAAGATTTAAGGCAAATCAAGACCATTTAATTTTGGTTCTCCACAACGAGCTAGCTAACTCAAACAACGACAATGTTAGTTTCCCGGCACCCAACCATCGTTGCATCTTGTTCGAGTGAGCTATACTCCGACCATTGTACAGCATTGTACAGCATTGTAACATTTTGACATTGTTAGCCGCTCCGCCGCCACCGCCTCCTCCTCCTGTCCAATTTTCTGAAATTCTCGTGCGCAAACGAACTCTAATAAGCAAGGCTTGCCGGCCGTGCTAATGAAGTGTAGTCGTGGTGTTGTGCTCTGGTGTCGCTTATATACTTTGCAGCTTATGCAGCGCGCTTACTAAAGTTAACTCAGTAGTGAAAATGGGTGACTAAGTCGGATAAAGGGCATTGACTCCAGCACAGTAGGGCGGAGGGGAGATTTATGCTTAATGGCGCGTCAACAGCAAGGTTATTAGCTCCAACCTCAGTCACAGTGCTGTGGTCCGAGTTGCACAATAGATCCAACAGGTGGACACAGAATGCTAACATAAGTCTGGAAGGACATTAATACAGAACAGTCATATTTTATAGGCGATATCACGAAAAAATGAACACGCTTCATCAGCTCCAGGCCATATCGTTTGTTCACGAACAGAAGCATCATAAGCAAAGGTGCACACGCTGATCATTTGCTTGATCGTTATTTTGGTGTGCAACATCAGTCATCGGTACGCGCGTTTTACAACAAATATTCCTAACAGATACATTCAGAACACTGGCAGAACGTACAAGTCTCGGGTAACGCTAATAGACGAATTGTGACAAAATACGGAGTCATCTAAATCTTATTTAAAGAGGCGCAGATTTTTTTGGGCATGAAATATAAGTCAGTTAGTATGTGAATATGTAACCTCCTCTAGCCAAGCGACACGACGCCAACGGAGCGAGCCAAGCAAGTAGCAGTCTACCACTGACAAAAACGAGCCAAAACTTTAGCTTTAACTACTTTGTAATCCTGAATTTAGGTTACTTCTAATTGAGAACAAACTTTGTTGTGAGATTAATTTCGGATTGCAAACATTGAACGTATGCCACCCTAGTAAAGTCCCACTGACGAAATCATTTGCAAAATCAACCAAGTCTATATGACACCATACTGTAACTATACTCATTGTCACTTCAAAAGTAATTAGCCATCATGGATTTTGCTGAGATGATGTTGTGTGACAGGAAGCGGTTAACGCTCGCTACTAAACCCTTTTTTGTTGTGTGACCATACCAATTATTGTAACAAGACAGAAGATCGGTGCGACTATAGGCAGTCGCTGCAGCCGCTTGTTTCTTTTATAATTAAAACATCATGCGGACCGAACCACGATCGCTTATTGCCTCATTTTCCATCAGTGAAGCTTAAACCAAAATCGGACCCACGTGATATATGGTAGCTGCTTCCTCGGCTGTGGCGTTTGTGGTGAGGGTCCGTCGAACGTACCAGAAATTGCCACAACTTTTACAAGTAATTCTACCATGAAAAACTGTAAACCCATTGATTCCTGGCTGGTTGAATGATATCATTTCTTTGAAAGGCCGACCTTTTTGGAAACTTGGCGGGTGCTCTTATACCAGTTTTGGTTTTGGATGGATTTTTTTTACTTGATACCACCCCAACTGGAGGACGAAACTTTTGATTTTTTTTTAAACTCCTGCAGTTAATAATACCTTACTCAACTAATTCCAAATTTAATACGGATCAATTTTTTTTTTGTCTTCGTCAGCACGCTTTGGTTATTTTCTTTTTCGTGTTTGTTTAACCCAAGAGTTGTATTTGTTTGGCTGATTTTTAACGTATGGTAACAAACATAATGGTGACTGTGGCCACAGTTCAATCTGCTGTGTATAAGTTGCTGCATAATCTAGACACACGCTAGTGTGTCGCGCCAAGATAGGCAACAAACATCGCAACAAACATCACATCAATTCAATTTTCGAGATTGTAAACCATTGTAGTGCGACGCCATAGCGTCAGTGCCTTATATCCTGAAGCATAGTTGGGCACATTTCAGGTACTTGGGGAAAAATAATAATGCGGTACAAAATATTAAATATTAAATTGTGTTGAAATCGAGCGCAATGACCTACCTGACAAAAATTAGCTCGTGTAGGAATGCCAGCTAAGCTGATTTCAGTGCAAAATCTGACCCTCAATAACGGGATTATTCATCGATACCGACATAACAGGAATGCTTCCAGCTATGAAATTGGACGAATGGGTGCAGTACAATACAAACTGCGTACCTTTTATGGTTTGCTTAATGGGGGCGTAACGGGGATGGCGTGGGAGGTGTTAGGAAAAAAAGCCTCGGTTAAAATGCCGATGGAAAAAAAAGCTTCGGGGAAAAAAAGCCTCGGAAAAAAAAAGCTGATGGAAAAGAAATCCTGGGAAAAAAAAGTCGCGGAAAATAAAGCTGATAAGGAGAAAAATAGCAAGACAAATTTGGTGTAAAATCACCATCAAATAGTGCCTAAACTTAGTTTCGTGTGTATTCATCATTCATTAGCTCGACAAACGTTATCTTAATTACCTTCGAATTCATTTACAGGAAAAACTCGAAGCCACGAAGTCCCCCCCCCCCCCCCAATTCTTTTACTGGGGAAGTGGTGTGGAGAAAAGACGTATTCAGTAAGAGAAAATTCGTAAAATCACAAAGTTTCCACCAAAATTGATATAGAAAGGGTGGGGGGAGTGTCGGGAATCATACATTTTCTACAATTTCCGTAACTGGGGAAGGAGGAGTGGAGTACTGAAATTGATCGACTACAGATAATTAAAAGAAAATTCAGAAGACATTAAGTTAACTCAAAATTCCTGTAACTTTTATTTTGAGAGTTATTCGATATTTCCGTGCAAAAAAATTGGAACTTTTTTCTGGAGTATGTTGTCCCCCCTCCCCCTCCCCCTCCTCGCATCCCTCTCATACCAAAAAAGAACAGATAAGGTTTATAAAACACGAGGAAATAAATTATGGCAAGAGTGACTAAATCGTACGTAATAAGTAAAGCTTGCCGTTCGGTAATTCTTGGTCTTGGTCAGAACAATTGCGATTAGCTATGCTTATTAGCATGCCAGACGTGCTGATAGTATTCCCAGTTAAGGTCACTGTCCATTGTTACGTATGCACATATTTAAAGTTAGTATATTTGTCAAATTTCCACCAGATTTTTGTTGCGTTTTTACCCTCTCGGCTTTTTTTTCCCAGGCTTTTTTTTCTGAATTCTATTTTTTTTCCATCAGCCTTTTTTTCCGGGGCTTTTTTTTCAATCGGCTTTATTTTTCCGAGGCTTTTTTTCCGAGGCTTTTATTTCCATCAGTTTTTTTTCCCCAGGCTTTTCATTCCGGGTCTTTTTTCCCCGAGGCTTTTTTTTCCCTAGAATCGCGTGGGAGGGTGAGTAAGTAGGAAAATATTGTTATAACCATTGCTAGTATTGTCGGCATCGTCTCTAATTGGACGGCCAAAGTTCGGATAATGACAACGTGTATACTGACGTGCGTGCCTAGACACATACTAGTGTATCACGATAAATCTAAACAACGTTGCAAAGAAATTGTATTCACGTCCAATTCACGAAAAATAAACCAACTGTAAAAACAAAGCAAAATAAACAAAGCCAAAAACTGGTAAAGAGGCCACCAAGTTGAGAGTGGTTCGGCCCTTCAAAGGAGTGATATCAACACACCAAATCTCACTAAATAAAACAAATTAAAACAAAATTAAAACCAAACCACAAACCTATAAAGAGGACTAAGTTGAGAATAGTTCGGCCTATAGACAAAATGTAGTAGCAAATTGGTGAAAACCAATTTCTTGTTGACGTGGTACTTTATTGCATATCTGCACGGTAGTGGAGTTGAGTCAACACACAATTAAAAAAAAAGGAGTGATATCATATCAAAAACCAAAACTCGTAAAAGGGGCTACTAAGTTTCGAATGGTTCGGCCCTTCAAAGGAGAGATATTAACACACCAAAACATTCGCCAACTTAATCGCACCGAATAATACTTTGGACGTTAAATGAAAACTTGAACATTGCTACCGAAAGTAGCAATGTTCTAGTTTTCATTTAACCTTCGAACTATTAGTCGATGCGATTAACTTGGCGAATGTTTGGTGTGTTGATATCACTCCTTTGAAGGGCCGAACCATTCGGAACTTGGCAGCCCCTATTACCAGTTTTGGTTTTTGATATGTTTAATTTACATCAGCAATCGAGCTTAAATCATTCATCCACCTTCAAGAGATTCGATAGCAAAATTTCATTTCCAGATCAGATAAGCTGACCCCATTACAACGCTGCGAAAGTAGGAAGCCTGGTTTAAACACACACTCCCCTTTCCTTCACCCTTCCTCCTTTCTTAATCCCTTGGAAGGAAATACAATACGGAATTCAACGTGTGGCTAAATAAGGAAGGAAAGGGGAAATGTGGGGTATTAAGAAGCATATCACTTTTAAGGAAAATAGCGTATTGATGTTAAATAAAATCTTGATTTTTACGCCCTATTTACCTTTAACTGGGGGTATCGGCTCCACCCTTGAAACATAGGCTCCCAAATTTAGGCACTGGACAAATAAGCACCAATTTTTAAAAAAATTTGAAAATTGGGATGGATTGCCTCCAAATGGTGGGCGGGAAAAAGGTTCGGGGAAAAAAAGTCCGAGGAAAAAAGGTCCGCACAAAAAGGTTTGCGGGAAAAAGGTTCGGGGTAAAAAAGGTCAGAGGAAAAATGGTCCGTGGAAAATTTAAGTAAATATATAGGCCTGAGCCTAAAGTTTAACATTATAAGTCAATGAGAAAAATCGCTAATTCTGCAAAAGCGATTTTTGACTAGTTTAAAATATTGCTTTTTACATTATCTCATTTTGTACTCTCAGAGACCACCACATTGAAGCCAAAATAAAAAACATTTTTTTTCTTTCAGAAAACAATGCGAATTATCGGCCATCAAAATAGGGGAAAAAGGCATTTGTGTCGATTTTACGCCTTGAATTAAAACGAAGTTTAGGGACAAAATATTTTTTTAAATTTATTTCTGGCTTCTTTTAATGGTCTCTGAGAGTACCAAATTAGATAACGTAAAAAGCTGTATTTTAAACTAGTCAAAATTTTTTTTCAGAATTAGTGATTTTTCTCAGTGACTTATACATGTTAAACTTTAGGCCCAGGTGGGCACCTCAAAAAATTATTTTAGAAAGTTTTCCTTTAAGGGATAGTGATTAGGAGGTCGAAGACCAACTTTTCCACACTATTACGATTGAAAATTTTTAAAAAGCCATTTTTTTTAACCACCCTAAATTATACAGGGTGTCCCAAAAGTCCCAGTCCCCCCTCACAACTTTTGAAGGGGTTGAATGAAAACAGTGAAACCCTGGCAATGTGGGTTTGGTTAAAGGATCTACCTTTGTGTACAACCGTAATTTCGCCTCACCTCCCATGGGGGGGGGGGCACCAACTCAGAAATTTCCAGTTAAATGGGGGTAAAGGAATACCTTATTTGAAAGGTCTTCATTAGTTGAGTAAAATGCCGCAATGAGAGCGTCGATACTATGAGCCCATCCAAAATGGCGGCCGGTCAAACATTACGATTTTCGTCTGTATCTCTATGTGTTACTCAGGCTAAAGACATCGTAAAGGGACGTAGGTGGCAGCAAAATGCTTCGTTCAATTTGTTTGGATTACACCCACAACGTCTTCTGCAGTTTGAAATCCAGAGTGTGGGCCTCAGTCCCCCCCCCCCCCCCCAAGCTCTCTCTAGGAAGTGAGGTCCATGAGCATGTACAGAGGGGAGCAAAAAGGTTGGTCTGCTAACGATGAATAACTACAACAATTAAGAATTACGGTATTGTTGTGTTCAAGTCAAAAAAAAAAAAGGTTAAAGGGTTTAACGAGCGTTAACCACTCCTGGTCATCTGCCCGAAGCCCTAAGGCCCTATGTCTGCAACACCCGGAATGGATTCAAGTCAATGCACTAGAACATAACAATGCCGCAAATCTTAATTGTTGTAGTTGGTCGTTGTTAGCAGACCAAACGTTTTGCTCTGCTCTGTACGGTGGTAGGTAAAAATTACCCCCGGAAAAAATACCCTGGAAAAAATACCCCGGAAAAAATACCCCTGGAAAAAATACCCCCGGAAAAAATACCCCTGGAAAAAATACCCCGAAAAAAATACCCCCGGAAAAAATACCCCTTGGAAAAAATACCCCCGGAATAAATACCCCTGGAAAAAATACCAACAGGATAAATATGGTCACAAATATTTAAATGTGAATTAAAGTAGACTGAATTCAGTGGCGGATTCAAAGCAAAAGGTTTGTGATGCAAGCCTCAATGCCCCTCCTTTTCTTCCATAAAATTCTGAGAACCTTTTTATTTTGCTCTTCTTTATTGTGTTTTATGGGTGCACGGAAAAAAAAAAGTTGATGAAAAAAAAACCGGGGAAGTGGTGAGGAGAAAAAATTGCTCTCGGCAAGATAAAATTCGTGAAATCACGATGTTTCCACCAAAACTGAAATAGAAGGTGGTGGTGGAATATTATGTTTTCCAGAATCTTTTTTTAATGTCTGTAGTCGATCAAATTCAATATTTCACCCCCTCCTTCCCCAGTTACGGAATTTGTAGATAATTTATGATTCTCGATGTCCCCCCACCCCCACTCCCCCTTCTATTTCAGTTTTGGTAGAAACTTCGTGATTTCACGAATTTTCACTTACCGAGGACAACTTTTTCTCCTCACCACTTCCCCGGTTTTTTTTTCATCAACTTTTTTTCCGGGTGTTTTTTTCCGGGCTTTTTTTTTCCGTGCACCCGTAAAACACAACAACGAAAAGCAAAATAAAAAGGTTCTCAGAATTTTATGAAAGAAAAGGAGGGGCATTGAGGCCTTTTGCCTTGAATCCACCACTGATTTCAGTCTACTTTAAGTCACATTTAAAAAAAAATTTTGACCGTATTTTTGACCCTGGGGGTATTTTTTCCAGGGGTATTTTTTTCCGGGGGTATTTTTTCCAGGGGGTATATTTTTTCCAGGGGTATTTTTTACCTAGATTCGCTCTGTACAGTACCGCTCAAGAATAAATCGACAAAATCAACAATAGATTTGCTGAACCAGTCTGTTGCTGTAAACAGGACGAGCACTTCCATTGTTCCAAGAAATAGCGATACCAGTACAGACTATTGCCGAGCGACTCTTACCAGATATTTCTTCTTCTCTAAAAAAGTCTGGTAATGTTCAAAATTGAACAGGTTTAGCCATACAAGCAATAAATTGCTTCGGCAGACTTAGGCTCAAAAGGAATCAATTTTAAAAAAATAATGCCCATATTAACTAATGTAGACCAATGCTGCTCTAACTGTCTTTTCTCGATGAGGGGGGAGCGGCAGATGGTGGAACACGTATCTTAATTTGGTAAGCAAATGTTCGACAATATTCGTATTGCCGATTATTTGCTGCATATATATTTACCCTCGTTCAGCTCTGGTTTCATATCACTCCTTTGAGAGGCCGGGTTTCGCCAGAGATTTTGTTTCCCGTTGGAGTTATAATGCCCCCTGACTAGGCTTTTCTTCGTATTAGAGCAACCCATGTACAAGGTAACTCGGTTGGCAGAGTTGAAACGTAATGCCCAACGATATCTCACTTTATTTATTTATTTATTTTTTTAAACTTTTACGACTTTAATATTAACCTTGAATCTGATGAATAATTTAGAAGTTATAACCAAAATTTATCAGTGCTTAAATCGTTCTATTTAACTTTTCTACGGACCTTTTTCCCTCGGATCTTTTTTCCCAGGCCATCCACGGACCTTTTCTTTTATCCTCGGACCTTTTCTACCGGACCCTTTTTCCATGGATCTTTTTTCCACGGACCTTTTTTACCGGACCTCTTTTCTCGGACCTTTTTACCGCTTGTATGGCTGAACCTGCTCAATTTTGAACATTACCAGACTTTTTTAGAGAAGAAAAAATATATGGTTAAGGGAGATGCCAACCCGAGGTTTCGATCCGGGAAACCTTCGATCTCGACCTTCGAGATTTTCCAGAATTGGCAAGAATGGTTCCCATAGCCGCTGGTGGAGCATGGTAGCCTCTCACGCTACCCTGGCCAGCAGTCCTAGTGGGGACTTTGCCAAGATACCCTTTCTACGGGTCCCCTTGCCAAAGTCCCCTGTTTTACAATCAGAGTAATCTTTTGTGTTCACACTATACAGGGTGTCGCAAAAGTCCCAGTTCCCCCTCACAACTTTTGAAGGGGTTGAAGACAGTGAAACCCTGGTAATGGAGGTTTGGTTAACGGATCTACCTTTGTGCACAACCGGCGGTTTGCCTGCCCCCCCCCCCCGGAATGGAATGGGGGTAAAGGAACACCTTATTTGAAAGGTCTTCATTAGGCGAGTAAAGTACTGCCTATGGCAAGCCATTCCGTCTTTTATTACAAAATTACAGATATCTGTAATTGTTTTAAAGATATATGTAATTCTTTTAAAGGTATCAGTAATTCTTTATAGATATCAATAATTGAATTACTGATATCAATAATTGAATTACTGATATCAATAATTGAATTACTGATATCAATAATTGAATTACTGATATCAATAATTGAATTACTGATATCAATAATTGAATTACTGATGTCAATAATTGAATTACTCAACAATTCAATTACAGATATCAATAACTCATTTAAAGATATCTGCAATTACCGACAAATAGTGGATAAAAATGTAACCAACGCCAGAAAGGAAGAAATTTTCTTCTCTACCTCTAAAGCATCACCGCAGGCACAGAAGGGGTTGTTTCCTGTTGCCAACCGCCAGCCCCACCTTTTGCAATCGCGGGGTCACTAATCCTCTAATACGCTTCTAGGTGGGTTGGGGGGGGGGGGGAGGACAACCTGCTCATCGCTTGCGTTGTGTTTTTACTCTTTGAACCTAATAAGACTGCGTATTAAAATTGATATAATTTGTAACACACAAATAGAAAAAATACAAAAAGCACGCAAATGATTTAAATGTAATTAGGATTTTATGAAAAATCGTAAACTAAAGCTGTGTAATAAAAATGATTTGGTCTTTAGTTAATATTAAATATGTTAGCCTCATCCAAAAAAATGGTTTAAAAGCAAGAGAGTGACAACTCCGTCACACATCTACTGATATATCTTGATTCAATTAATTACCAGGAATTAAGCAGTCTTATTCGTCCTTGTCCAACCCACACATCGTTTAAAACTGAACAAGTGAGGAAGTGAAACAAAATACAGTAACACAAAGCTGCATTGTATTGGTCATGTAGTGCGTTTAATCAAAAGCGCTCTTAACTACGGGTATCGTAGTAAACGAGAAATAGCGGACCACTACATTACCGTTGCATTGATAAAGAAGTCATTTAGAGACCAATCGGCAAAGTGAGAAATTCAGAATGAAAAAAAATAACATATACCACAAAATGTGGAAAATAGCAACACAAATGTTTATAGGCACTGTAATACCAAAACCGAAACACTTAGTTTTACAAACAAACAAAAATAGTGAAAGAAAAAAAAATAATGAATAGACTGCAAAAGCTAATATCAGTGAAATTAACAAGGCAAAACATTTAAGGAACCAAATTTCGAAAAGAAATTATCGTGCAAACAGTGGCACGTTAAGGCAGGCTGATTAGGCGTGGCCTACGACCCTATATTTTTGTCTTGTATTATGAAGAGAATGCGTTTTTCAGAACTTGAAAAATTAGGCTCAACGAAATTTAATTTTAAAAAATAACTTCGCACCACTCAGTTGGACGTTACTGAATGGAGTATGAAAAAGGTAAAAGATCAGCTATAGGCCCGAACTGACAGCCCTGGGCCCCAAGTGTCATGACCTGTTAAAAGGCCCCCAAACACAATTGGGGGGGGGGGGGGTAGAATTATGCCCGAGATCGCCTGAAAGGTTTATCATAATTACATAAAAATAATTTTTGTGTTTGTATTTTTTAACAGAATCTGCCGTTTCTGTTTTTGCGATTAGTTGCGACTTAGCCGAACAAAACAAAAGCATCAGAAAAAAAGTTTCCTTTGCTTTGCAACTTCCTTTGCCTGCCTGGTGAAGTTCGAGCCAATGCAACTGACCTTTCCTATAACAAAAACAATAATAGGAAAATAAAATCGACCTAACAATTCGGGTTTCAGCAGTTGTTTTTTCCGTAGCTTTTTTGCCGTTAGCAGGTTTTTTGTTCAAGTTTCTTTAACCGTAGTTTTTTTTTTCGGCACGGTCCCAACTAGCGTTCTGAATCGCGACTCCATGTGGCCAATTGTCGAACGAGTGACTATTTTTACTTTGTGGAAAACGTACGTTGAAAATTACGCTTTGAGGATTTTACCTACGAAATATGTTTGAAAAGTATCCCGTGTTCTGAGATTCATTCAAGCACATGTTAATCCGCAAGCAGTACCGTTTAAACGACCTGGAAGCGAGGAAGGAGGTTTGCATCTCGAACAAAGGCCAACTGGAGTAGAAATTGCACTTCTTGCCTCCCGGTTTCGCTCCAGTTATCATAGTCCGGTGCAATTAGCACTTTAGGTCGGAAAAAAATCCCGTAAAGATGAAACTTGGCAAATATGTCCAGAAATACTACCCGAGTAACATACTATAAGTCCACTAAAATCCCGCAGGATCTTTTGCTGCCATTTTGAAAAAATGGCCGCTGCCGGCAACCAATTGTATATTTTCTTAAATATCGTACGAACTATCACTAATACCGAAAATTTTATAGAGAAATAAATTAAAGATAACAAAAATCTGTACAAGAAATGTCCCTTTGATGTTTTCGTTAAAACCAACCGTTTTTTTTTTTGCAATCTACTGGTTTACTGAAAACGTGATGAATTTTGAAGAAAAGCCCTCCGCCAGCTACCAAATTATCTATTTATTGGCGTGATGTAAAAAGGTTCACATCTGACAACCAATTTGTACCTTTGGTTTCAGTTAGTACATGGGTAGAGGAGTCTAAAAATCCAGGGTCACAATTTTTCATGTCTCTCCCCCAATAAAAAACCGATTTTTTTTTGGCTGTAACTCTTTTTCTTTAACCGTCAACAAATCAAAAGCATAATGTAAAGCAAAAACGTTCAGCACATAAAATTGATATACTTATTTTACGTAAAAGCAACCCATGAACCCCTAAATTGTATGTATATTAAAGTATATCACCCTTAATTTCCGTGAAAGCTCCTTTTTTTTCAATTGCTCGTTATAGTGATTTTCGTGTTCAAAGTTCTCTTGCGAGCCCTCTAATAGCTCGAAGTGCAAATGCTAGGACTTTCTGCAACGTGCGGATCTATTCTTTACACCTATCCTAACAAAAATTGTCTACCATAAGAGGTAATGGCGTAGCGGCAAAAGCGTATGGTGATTTTCTAATCAAAGTGCTCTTGTGGGCCATCTAATAGCCCAAGATGGACATGCTTAGGATATTCTGAAAGGTGGAATTTCTATTCTTTCCATCAATCGTAACTGAAATTGTATAGGTTAGATAGGGACCGTCCCAAGCCTATTTTAAGGCGCAGCTGCACTTGGTGTAGCGGAATTTCAAAGTGCCATTGTAATGGTCATATTTGTATATAAGCTAAACAATTTCTGTTAAGATTGGTGGAAAGAATAGATCCTCACTGTTCTGACAATCCTAAGCATTTATATGTTGGGCTATTATAGGGCTCGCAAGAGTACTCTGAATTCGAAAATCACCATACACTTTCGCTGCTACGCCTTTACCTTTTCACCTTTAAATGGGTGTAGGGCAATATCTATCTAAGCGAAACAATTTCGGTTAGAATTTATGGAAAGAATCGATCCCCATCTTTCAAAAAATCTTAAGCATATCCACTTCGAGCTATTTGAGGGCTCGCAAGAGCACTTCAAACACGAAAATCACTATAACAACCAATTGAAAAAAGGGAGTTTCCCCGAGCAAATTAAGGGCGATATACTTTAAATACGACTTTGGGGTTCAAGGGTAGCTTTTACGTAAAAGATTTATATAACTTTTGTGTGCTGATGGTTTTAGCTTCACATTATGCTTTTGATTTGTTGACGTTTAAGAGTTAAAACAACAAAAAAAGTGTTTGGGGAGGAGGGTGGGGCATGAAAAATTGTGACCTGGGATTTTTAGACTCCTCTACCCATGTACTAACTGAAACCAAAGAGATTGGTTGCCGGATGTGAAACTTCTTTTTTCAGCCACCCCACATCCCTACTAAATAGATAATTTCGCAGCTGGCGTCGACCATTTCTTCAAAATTCATCACGTTTTCAGTAAACCAGTATATTGCAAAACAACGGCTGGTTTTCACGAAAACATCATAAGGACCTTTTCTGTAGAGATTTTTGTTATCTTTATTTATTTCCTTTAAAACTTTCGGTAGGAGTGATATTCAAGAGAATGTACTATTTGGTAGCTGGCAGCGGCCATTTTTTCAAAATGGCGTCGAAAGCTCCAGCGGGATTTTCAGGGACTTTCAGTATGTTACTCGGGAGTCTTTCTGGGCATATCTGCCAAGTTTTAGCTTTATGGGAATTTTTTCCAAACTTCGTCAAAAAATGCTCTAATTGCACCGGACTATTCGGTTGGGTAACGTTTCTTCTAGAAAGTATTTTGCAGGTGGTTTGTTAGAAGACTACCACCCTGCATTTTTTTGTTAAGAGTTCATAATCAGAATGAAGTAACTCAATCCAGTCCTCATTAGGTGTTATAGTCAACATGCAGTTGCTAAATGAAGGGTTGCCAGCAATGACATTTGGAGGGGGGGGGGGGAAGCAGAATTTCATCTAGAAAGTATTCTGCAGGGCCCGGACTTTGCTTCACTGCCCAATGTGCTACGATAATATTAATGGCGAATTATGGAAAAAAATAACATTGAAAAAGAAATTGCTAGGGAAAATAAATGGCCTGAGTCAATGAATGCATTAGAAAAAAATGAAAAATGGCATTTTCTGGTCAAACTCTTACCCTGCTTGGTAAAATTCGAACTAAGGCAACTGACGTAACGAACCTACGCTACCCTGATAACACCATGGCAAAACAACAAAAACACTGTAACTTTTTTTGTTTTGGCTTTTTATTCCCCATCGGTAATTTTTAGTGACGTTTCTCCCGCCGGCTTTTTTTATTCCTCTTTTCATAGGCCTTTTTTTCTGCGTTTTTTCTTCCGTTTTTTCCTTTAATTTTTTCTTAGGTTTATTTTTCCTGATTTTTTTTTTATCCTTCAGCTTATTTCCTGCATCCTATTTTTTTTTAGCCGTTTTTCGTTTTTTTTTTTTTTCGTTCAGGGCTAGCGCCTACAATGCATTTTTAAAAAAAATAGTTAACGTTTAGAGTGAATTAAGTAACGTTAACCCGGTACCCATTACCCACGTCCTATGTCAATAATTGGATGGTAAGGAAAGGATTCAACAGCCATATTTTTGTTGTGGGGGGGGGGGGGCCAATTTTACGTAGAAATCTTGTTGCAGAGTCTGCTTAGAATATTGTGATTAACTGCAGCCATTGGCATCATACCCAAAACCTAGTTCCTAACCTTACGCACATGTAAAATAGGCTGTCCACCTTGCATAATTTACAGTTAGTACTCAAAATGAAGCACGTACCAACACGGTCCCGACTAGGCTAAGTTGATGGTAACTGACTGGAGTTGTAGCCACGATTTTTTTTTTTTTTGGGGGGGGGGCAGAATTATAAATAAAAATTCTAGTTAGTTCAGGAATATTGCCATTATCTACAATCGTTTGCACCTATCCCCAAAAGCTAGTTCCTGACCTAAAGCTGCGGTTTATTTAGTAGCTCAGCCTGCATGTTTTACATTTCATATTCAGAATGAAGTAAGTTTCAATCCCATCTATCAAATCTTGTGTTTTTTCCATGTGTCGAAGCTCCATGTCGCAATAAATTGGGCTTGAGCTGCTCGATCGGTCTTCGTTCGTTCCAAACGCCAGCCATTGCTTCCATCACAAACGCGTGTGCTAAGGTGCCCTATTTATACTGATTTCACACTACTAAATTCGTCTCGCGCCAGCGCCCGCCAGCCGCTTACTAGCGAGCCAACTTGGCCGCTACAGCAAAGCGTGCTAGCGCGCGCCAGGGGATTATCCCCGCTTATTATTTGTATACCCGCCCAAAGAACTTTCTTCCTCGTGCTGTTCCCCTTCTCAGTCCTATTGTTGTGGGATCTGCATGACTCACCCTTCACTCCGCTAGATGCAGAAAACACGGCCGCTACGAATTTTTAAACGTGAAATCCGAAACGAGCTGCCCAGGACTGGCTCTCATTCGGCGCGCGCCGTGGTGTGCCCGGGAGCGAGACGAATTTAGTAGTGTGAAATCAGTATTACATGCTCTTTGTATTTTTGCTATAGTTTTAACTTAACACAATGCTCCCAGGCGAGTCTAGTCCCTAGTAGGTAGCAGGTTGTCCCCCCCAACCCCCACCTACGAAAAGTTATTAAAGGATTAGCGCCAGCCCGCGATTGTAGAGAGTGGGCCGGGAGTTGTCGACAGAGATTACAGCCCCTTCTGTGCCTGAGGCAATGCTTTAGAGGAATGTTTGTAGGGAAAGGGTAGCACGCATTCCTTTTCTGGTGTTGGTTACAAATTTCTCCTCTAGATGTCGGTAATTGCAGATATCTGTAATTGAATTATTGATATCAATAAATGGCGCGTATTTACAGATATCTTTAAATGAATTATTGATATCTGTAATTGAATTACAGATATCTCTAATTCATTTAAAGCTATCTGTAAATACGCGCCATTTATTGATATCAATAATTCAAGTATAGATATCAATAATTCAATTACAGATATCAATAAATGAATTACTAATATCAATAATTCAATTACAGATATCTTTAAATGCGGCGAATTATTGATATCTGTAATTGAATTATTGATATCAGTAATTCAATTATTGATATCTGTAAATGAATTATTGATATCTAATTTAATTATTGATAGCTGTAATTGAATTGTTGATATCTATAATTGAATTAGAGATATCTGTAATTCTGTAATAAAAGACGGAATGGCTTGCCATATTATACTGTTTTCACACGTAGTAATTCGTTGCGGGTCAGCCCTGGCCAACCCGGGCTGGGGCCAGCACTGGTCAGCCCTCATGCCGAGCTCCGGGCGCGCTTTGATTTCACATGTGATAAATGCTTGCAAGACGACCCGCGCTCGCTTGGAGCACCATCTGTCGAAAAATATTGGTCAGGATGATAGGAGCAGTGAGTCGGCTTTACTTCTCGTATTGCGTGTTTTCAGGTGAAGCTCGACATTAAAGGTAGGGGATCAAAGGTAAGATAGATGTTCTTTTGTTTTCAGTTGTGTTTTCCATGCAATAGATGGCGGTAGTGTCAGATTGGCCATCAGCGCTAGGCATTCTGGGAACCTGGCGCAAGCGTGAAGGCCAGATGCGACAGCTAGTGCTAACTGCAACTTCTGTTGCAGCCGGCCTTCCCCACGCGACCGTAGTTTTGTGGCTATCGTTACTGTGAAGGAAATCCGGTTGTATCGCTTGTATCAAGAATTTATCAAGAATTTATCCTATAAATACTTGCTTGTATATACCAGAGGCTGTATTTACGCTGCGTTAAAATTTACGTTCTACCTTAATATACGATCATTCATGTCTACTGTGTTTTTTAGTAAGCCAATCGTATCATAACAAACAGTACATCGGTTATTTTTGATCGTAGTGTAGCGGCATCATGGCATAGCCCAATGTACACATTACTTTTGAGTTTGAGCATTCAATATACATTCACTTAGGCTAACGAATATGACTTCACTGAAATGGCCAATTTCAGAACATAAGGAGCGTGCAGCCATAGCTGATACTACTCTGGCTTTCAGCTGAAATGAATCTTCGGTCTAGCGAGTGGACGTTTTGGCTGCTCGTATGCGTTCCTCGTTTCGTCGAGTAATGCCGTCCGTCTATTTTCCTCGACAATATTTAGCACTGCACGAAAAAGAACCCGCCGGGGTAGGACAGTTTGGGTTCCATCAACTTCAACGTAGTACACAACCAAAAACCTGTTTGTATAGTTAGATGAGCAGAGACAGTTTACTGCTTGGTGGATAGTATTTTATCACAGGGATTTTTTCAAAAGTATTTTACCACCACATAGCGTACGCCATAGAGTTAGATATATTATATTGTTACACTATATTATATTGTTATATTATATTGGCGTACGCTGTTATCAGGGCCACCCTAGAATCACCGGCAGCAATTCAGTCAGGGGAACGAACAACAGAATTCCATTTTTTTTATTGTTAAAAAAATTCCAATTTCGCTGTCGCAACTCCAAATTCTCCCCCCCCCCCCAAAAAAAATTTTTTTTTAAAATCGCCCTCTTGCAATATTCTATCTCGGACCCAACGTTCAGAACTGTTCCTACATCATTTTTGGGAAAGTACTAAAGGATTACCGTTTTGCCACATATCTGCTATTTGATTTGATCCGATGAGTGTGGGTGGGGTGCCAGGCTGCGCTCGCCGCTCCCCCCCCCCCCTCCGCCCGCATACAGTCATCCCTGGCTGTCACACCTAACTCCATGCAGGTGCAGTGCTAAATAAGATCAATCGAGTATACAAGGCCTAGTCCCTATGTACTCGTCGGCAATAATAAAAACTAATAAAGCACTATTCCGTTATCAATATGAATATACTCTATTATTTAACAAAAAATACAGAAAAAAATATTAGATGAAGGATACTTATACATTTTAATTCTTTTTACCTTAGAAATAGGCACCTGCAAATTTAAAAAAAAAGATAAGATACCGTCGGAAAAAAGGGCAAATAGCAAAACTGTCATTGGAAGATGCAAATAAATGCAGGCTCATTTATGCATTTATAGGTCTAAATAAAAGGGGTAAATAAAAAAAAAAGCAGTTCTTAATGAGCTTGGAAGGTAAAATCAGTATTGCAGTCCTCGAATAGAATTTCTTTTAGTGTTTTTTTATATTAATTTTAATTAATCTTCTTCATAATTCTATTTACCTAAAGGGCATTAAAAAATAAGATGGGGGGGGGAGGGAGAGAAGGCAGTGGATGGTGTTACTGTTACAATGGATATGTTTCATTGGTGATCCACATTCCAGCGTTCTCTCTAAGAATTTCCAGAGTTGTATCGAAGACAAAATACTGTGTGTGGATTGGGATGGGAGGCAAATTTTGCTAAAAAAAAAAAAAAAATATATATATATATATATATATATATATATATATATATATTTAGTCGATAGAATTTCAAGCCAGGTTTTCGTTTAAAATTTCGCCGTTGTGGTTTGTGTTTCCTTTACCGATATGTAACTTACACGTATTTGCTTATATTTTGTATGTAAAATGTGTGTGGGGTGGGGGGACGACAAAACCTGAACACGCACAAGCCTATCGTTTTTACCAGATTTTCATAATAGTGCTACTAGACGTTATTAGCTACAGCTCATCTGTCTATGAGGGTGCAATTCAAATGATTGAATCCTAAAGAAGCTTTCGCAGCCTAAGGGCCGAGTGAGAATTTATGAATGGGGAGGGGAGCAAAGTTGGAATGGCTCTCCCCCTTCTAGACTCATGTAAAAAATCATCCCCCCCCCCCCAACACACAAACTTAGGCTTGGTTTACCGTGAAGAAAACTTGATGGAAGCCATGTATATTTTGATAAATCTGGAGATTAACATTTTTATTACCACGAAATATACATTACCTCGTTTTTACATTAGCAATTTCCCCCCTTGCTGGAGCCCTTTTTTCCGTAGAATAAAGTTGTCTTCCCTGCCGAGCTCGTACCCATTGCACATGTCCGGAACTGGGTCTGCTTATATAAGCGGAACGCAGCGGATCACAATCATCTTTCTTCTTAGGGCAGCTACCGTGTGTGGTTGCTCCTGAAGTCCTTATACCACGTTCCGGTCCAGGCGTTCCGCCAAACCTGTTTAGTTCCATGTATTCACTTGTTCTGCTGGCTGCTGCATGATTTGTCGCATGATTCCGTGTTCGTGCCCTCTTCTCCTCCTGTGACTTATGATTCTACTAGTAACCGGTCCGGTGAGCGTTCCGTTCCTTCAGCTTTATTCCCTGCTCGTTCCGTTCACCTTTCCCGGGCTGCCCCGGTCCGGCGTGTTGGACGGCCCGTCTCTGTTAAGCCATCCTGGACATGGTGCTTCGCCCGCCGTGCCCTCCGCCATCAGCGGTTGTTCCGGCGTTGCTTTCCTGCTACCCGGAATGTGAATTGCGGAGCTCCTTTCGACATGCAGACCTTAGACGTGGTCTCCTTCGTCCCATATTGCCACCTGCAGTGATCTCAAGTCCTCTGGGGGCACCGGCTCGGCGCTCACCGGCATAACAGGCCTCAGCTTCTATGCGCCTCCCTGTGCCCGTTCCGACATTCCGGCACACGTTCTGCGTTCCATCTGCCAATCCTGTTGGCTGCTGCTCTCCGGACATTCCGCAACTTCCAAACCTGTTTTGTTGGGACTTCGTCTACCTCGCCTCCAACTGATCCTTCCAGCCTCTCCTATCTTGAACTGGCATCCGTCAGTGGTTTTAATTTCAAACATTCCCCGGCACGTTCCGGTCTTCGTTCGCCCGACTTTCTCCCGTTCTTCTTTTCAAACATTCCGTGGTATCATTCCACTTCCAGCTGGTGATTCCTCCGCATTGTCCTGCTCTCCGAAGCTCGGTCCTTCTTCCCGACTGGATTATGTGCCCTGTACGTGGACATTAACTCTACCCATCTCTCCGTGATGCTACACTCCACCAGGATTGAACGGGAACGCGAATGTCTCGTTCTGCCCATGTTTTCTCGCCCAACAAGTATCTCTGCGGTGTTATGTTCCACCTGGATCGGATGGAACGCCAATGGTTTCTTTCTTTTCAGACGCAAAATATTGTGAATACCTTGTTTGCTCATAGGTGACTGTGTACAAAGGTTCTCCAGCCAAAGAAGATGTCGTTCAACTATTCCCCGCCCCCCCCCCCCAAAAAAAGGAGAGAAAATAAAACACAAACACATCATGAAGAAAATAAAAAAGAAAACAGGGCACACTCGCCAGAGTGATTCTATTTTTCGATTCAGAACGGTTTGGCTTTCATCGAGACGCCACCATTTCGTCCATTCCGTCCTTCCTGTCCAACATGATGTTCCATTCCGTCCTTCCCTCTACACGGGGGTCTACGGACGACAGCCCGGTGTTTGGATCTTGATTCATAGGTACATGGAACAGGTATTGGACGGGGGGAGGGCGGGGAGGGGGGACCTCGGCTATTGTTGGCCAAAACATGATCTCCAAAGGTGTCCATCCGTCCATTCCGACCCATTCTTCCCCTACGTTTCGTTGCTTCCATCCTTCTACGTTTCTCTCTATTACACCTTTGTCTACATACACTAATGTAGCAGTACGTCGGTTGGCAATCCTAGTGTCCAGTCCGTTACTGCAACTGTTCTTGTGAATCTGCAGCTGTCGTCTCCGTCCAGGGACAAGCAAATCCCACATTCCGTTTTCTGCCCCCCCGCCCCTTTTTTTCGCACAGGTATCAACGTGGTTTTCGACGCTGACTCAGCTTAGGAAAGGCCCGACCACTTCTTCCTTCTTGTGCAGCCTGCTGCGACTTCACAACATCGCCATTCCTGGTATTTGCGTGTGTTCCTCTCGTCCACAATTTGGGTTTGCACCCTTTCCTTATTTTCGTAGCTCAGGCGTACAGTTCATCTTTACTGTCCTTTCTGAGCACCTTCGGTGCATGCTTAGGCCATCCACCGCTCTACTGGGCTTTCCTCGCTTGCCTTTCCGGCTGGCCGTTCCACGAGCCGTTCCTATCGACCATTCGGCTGGGTCTTTGTCCCCGCGCCGCGATCTTCTCCCTCTTCTGACATGCAGTGTTACACTCATCCGTCTTTCCTCTACCTGCTTGCCGATCTTTCTGCCCTGATCTGGTAGCGGCGCTGCGGTATCACCGGAACTGCCACGTTTCCCGCTTTGTACCAGCCACCACTAGGATCCCCGTGTCGGCCACCTCGTGTTTTGGCGCGAAGCCTTTCCGGTACTTTGTGTGCATTATTCGTCTGGTCTTTAACGTATTCTTCATTATTACTAGCCAATGATATCAAACTCTTTTTCTCCCGAGAAACCTCCTGTTTCGACTCCCAATGTCCCTGCGCCTTTCGCTTTTGGTTGCATTATAGTCACCGGATTAATTGAACATTTTGATCCTCACCCTAACTGTCAGAATCATCGACAGTACATCGGTTCTACTCTGCTCTGCAGCATTTGCACTCTTAGCTACGCACTGAACGCTATACAAACGTCAAAGAGCTGCTGGGCGATCCGGATCCTCTTCTTCCCCAACTGTCTCTACTGGGCTCCCATATGAGGAATGTCCCGTTGCCCCCCGCCCCATCTCTTCACCCGTGATTCTACAACGCAATCACGTTCTCTTCCCACGTCCTGTACGTTCCGACTTTGTGCCTTCCACAGCAGGCCCTTCTGGAGTTTGCCCTACGCGCTTCAATCCGCCTTCAAGCCTTCCACTACTGACCACTGTCTGGAGTCCAGATCAAGAACGTCCGTTTTTCGATGGCTCCACCATGACGGTGGCTTGCTCCCGTTCTGCACACTGTGGCTCCAATGGACCAACGGACCAACGGACCTCCTGTTTCCGTACCTCCTGACCAGCTTCCATCGGCTACAGCTACCGATCGATTCTCCTCTTTCCAGACTGCCCGGATAGGCTTCCCCTGTGAAAACTCCACCATTATCAGCACCACCACCATTTCCTCCGGCTTCCGTCCTGCCGACGGTACTAACTCAAGGTTTACAATTATCCGTAAGGGACATGGAAAATGTGGACCTAAATATAAACTTTATCCTTTCCATGGCGGAAGGCTTTGCGTCGGAACTCTCCTCTCCCCGGGCGGAACGTGACGCTATCTCCTCTGTCCAAGCAGTGGCTGCCTCCGTTCCTTCTCTGCGGGACGAAATTATTCGCCTCCAGGCCAAAAATATCACCATCGCCGATAGCCTTGATCATCTATGGGATCGGCACCGCGCCTTACGAGTTGACCATGCCTTGCTCCTATATAAGCTTCCTTGGTTGTTACCACTCCCGACCCGACGTCCCCACCATGGAGAGCATACCACTATGCACGTTCCCACACCCACTGTCTACATTGTGCTTTTGCGTCACTTCAACGTCGTTCCCTCGACCAAGGCCATCTCCTTGCGCTCGCTCCAACACCTAATTCTGTTGAGCGTCTTTACCATGAGGCACGGTGTCTTGTTACCTTCCCCGTTTAAAGACGCATCCACAACGGCGTCAGTATCCTTTACACCACCTATTCTGCAGGATACCATTCCCAATCAACCTCCCGTAAATGTCTGCCCACTTCTCTTGGCGTGGTCAGCGGCCGCGACCACCCCGGACTGCGGTTATCCGCGTATTCCGTTTAGCAGTTCGACGATGCAACCACTTTTATCCCAGTTTTTCATGGGCTGTCACGTCATACCGATGCCTCCACGCGTGAGTTGCCCTGTGCATCCTGCCGTAGGAAGGCGAAAGGTGTTAATTTAGGTTTTTGGGCTCTGCCGTAAGAATTTTCGTTCCTCTACATTCCTTTTACATTTAACAAACTTTATCGTTCCGTATTCCACGAGGGGCCCTGCTCCATTTCTCTCCTGACGTCTCATCCTACATGTGATTCTTGTGCCACGATTCCTCGCGGATTTTACTCATTGTATTTAAGTATTAATCTGTCACCCTGTACCACACCATGTTCCTGTTTTGTTGTTCTCCAACATTATCCACCACCTCAAGAATGTTCGTCCTTTCACTGCCTTACGTTCTGCTGTTTCATTGTTCTGTCGTCAGCTGAGCTTCCTGTGTCCTGCTTCCAGCTCAGCCACGCTCGACTGTTCGATCATCAAAAGATTCCCCTTCCACAGTAAGGTAATAGGGTTCTTCCCATTTTTTTTTTAGCTATGCCTTGCTCTACTACCCTTGGCGTTGACCCATTTGTGTCGCCCCTGTACTTTTACATCCCAGTGTTCTCTCCATGGGACTGTGGTTCCCGGGGAACGAGGCTGAGGCTCTTTCGGTTGTCTTTACCGGGATACGTTCCTTGGGGTTGCCGACTCGTACTGCGGGTGTCCTGACCCTAGCCCACCACCTGTTGTGACGAAGTCTGGTAATGTAAAATCAAGGTAATGTAGATTTCGTGGCAATAAAAAGACTAAAATACCAGGGCCTGCACCTCGTTGATTTTAATTTTTGTTTGCATATTCGGAAATATACATTACTTCAATCTGGCCTGCCTCCCCTCTGATGGATCTAGGTTCATGGGGGTAGGAAGAAACATGATTGTGATCTGCTGCGTTCCGCGTATATAAGCAGACCCAGTTCCGGACATGCGCAACGGCAGGGAAGACAACTTTCTTCTAGGGAATAAGGGCTCCAGCAAGTGAGAAACTGCTAATGTATATTTGTGTATAGGCAAACAAAAACTAAACTCAGCCTGGTGCAGGCCCTGGTATTTTAGTCTTTTTACCCGTTCGCCAGTGACTAGTAAGACTAGTTCAGTTAATCGCCATCTTCAAAAATTCATTCGCCAGCATTTTTTTTTGGGGGGGGGGGGGTATTTTTTTAAATAAATAAAACTTATTTAATACGGAAGTTGCCCTTAAGTAATTCCTGGTTTTCGTCAGAATAACAGCGATGGCTTGCCTTGCTTATGTATTAGCAGGCAAGATCTACTGGTAAGGTTTCTAGTTAAAAGCATTGTCCATTACTGTGCATACACATAACTATATTAGTATTTAAAAACGCTTAAACGTATAAAATACGGATGTAATCCTTAAAAAACTTAAAAGCTCAAACGGAACAGATAAAAAAAAAGATATGTAAGCCTTCAGCGTCGCACTAATACGTTTTAAAGAAGCTTCACCTTGTTTTTGGGACGCTGGAGAATCTTTTACAGGTATTAGTGCGACACTGATGGCTTACATGTCTTTTATATGTATCTGTTCCTTTAGAAATTTAAGTTTCCTATTTGCCAAAACATCTTAACCTGTTAATTTTGCATTACATTGTCTCCAATGTGATGTTCACCTGGAGGTTTCTTCAGCTGTGTAGCCGTCTGCTTGCATGCGACAATGCGCATGCGCGGCGCAGTTCTCCCTTATAAAAGTGAAAGCGCGGACGCTTCCGACATTCATTTTCCTCCAGAGGTGCCTACATGTCACCTCGCTCCACTGTTCCCCGCTTTTTGTCGGAATTTGGATTTACCAAAGCTGGCCACCGCTTCCGAAGCTTCTGCTTCATCCGCCGCCCTCCCTCGTGCTTTTGCTCGTCCTTTCACCCTTGGTCAACGCTGGGTCTCTGCCCTAGACCTCGCCGCCGATGGGACGATCCTTCCCGCTACGTTCATCGACGCTCCTTTTATGATG
The DNA here is from genome assembly GCA_023313725.1 of Lithobius niger. NCBI lineage: Eukaryota > Metazoa > Arthropoda > Chilopoda > Lithobiomorpha > Lithobiidae > Lithobius > Lithobius niger. The sequence goes on from JAHWFP010273322.1 coordinate 25,970, forward strand.
AAACTGCTCCAACCGTGTCACCTGTACAAGCCGGCCAACAGACTCCTCTTACAACACTGTTGGATCTTTCATCACTCCGTCAGATCTCATTCTGGCTACGGAAAACTACCGCGAGGCAAAGCAGAATCTTCGCCTTGCTACCGCCACATCTGGATCGCTTCCAGCCCCCAACTCTGCGCTGGACCTGTCCTCAAATTCTTCTCGCAAAAACCACAGCGTTTCCCACAGCGAAGTTCACCTCATCGTCCAACAGGCTATACACGGGAAAACGAAAGAAAACCCGATGCCTCCGCCATCACGCACGTCTTCTGCCCGCCACGCCCGCACCCAGAATCGGCTTGCGTCCATCACGTGTCATGAAAGCCACGTGCGTGACCCCCCTTTCATCTCCCAGTACTGCCAAGAAACGAAAGAGCGCCTCGCCACAGCAGCTTCGCGTCCTCCTCCGGCGAACATGCCCCCAGCCCCGGCAACCCCAAACCTGCTTTCACTTAACCTTCCAACAACCGGGAAAATGATCCACTTCAAGACTGACCCGATTTCACCTGGCTAACATCACGTCTCGAGTGATATTCAAGACTACAGTTCTGTCGCTGCTCGTCTCACTCGTGGGTAAACTCGCGTTTTGAGTGAAGATCCAAGACAGAGAGCGTTTGCACCTTTTGCTGCTTGTCTTGGCCGTAGCTGATCCCACGTCTCGAGCGAAAATCAATACAACAGTTGCTGTCCACTGCTGTTCGTCTAATTCGTGGCTAGAACCCACGTTTTGAGTAAATCTAGAAGAAGCCATCTGCACCTCTTGCTGTTGTCTCGACCGTGGCTGAACCCACGTCTCGTGCGAAAATCAAGTCAACGGTTGCTGTCCACTACTCGTGGCTAGAACCCACGTTTTGAGTGAAGAACCAAGACGGAGGCCGTTTACCCTTTCCCCTCCTCACGAGGGACGACTCCCGCTCCTTTTGTCACGGCTGGACCCCGCATCATGGTCGGCGACCATTCTGTGTCTTCCATCCTTTCCCCGGGCGACCGCCGTTCATCTGACGCCTGCGGGCTCCTCTCGTTCAAGGTGGAATGCCAGCTTTTACGCTGCCCACCACTATACTTCCGTATTGTCGTGGGCCGGCTGCCTCCTGCTCCCGGCTCTGAAGTCACACGAACCTCACCCCAGAACGCTATCTCGTCTAGCCCCAACGGCCTCAATTGCCTCATCGTGCTCTCACCACCAGACCTAGTTTGTGTGGGAAAGCACTTTGCCGCATTCATCAGCAACGACCACTGTGTTACAAGACAGGCTTTCACCAGACGCAAGCGCCCTAGCCCTGCAGATTCCCCCTGTCAACCCGCTGACTTCGCCAACCACGGCCCTGCATCTCCGTCTTTTCACCACCATCTGCTGTCGGGGTTGCTAACAGGTGTAACCTTATGGTGCCCCCATCAGCCACGGAACGCTTCACTGTGGTCTCGGCGATCCCGCAAGCTTCTACACTGAAGTCTTCGGGCTCTCCTGCGCACGCCTTACCATCCTTTCACTTTCGACCAATGACGGGTCTTCACCGTAGTCCTCGCCGACGACGGCTCGACTCTTCCCGATGCTTCCTTCAACACTCCTTTCATCGGGTCACGATTCAAGACCAGCTCACTGTCCTTTCACCCATGACCAACGCTGGGTGTTCTCTGTAGTCCTCGCCGCCGACGGCTCCATTCTCCCCGATGCGTCCATCAACACTCCTTCATCGCTGTCACTAGCCAGTATGCTTTTACCTTAGCCAGTTTATTGTAGTGTTACCACTGCCTTTAAAATTCGAAGTTCCATGTTTATTTTCTTCATATTAGTCAATTTTTAACGCATTTCCGATTAATAGAGACAGTAATCAAACAAAATTAAAATACTTAAATTGTATCGTCATTTAGATTAAATTCAAAGAAACTACAAATTTTTGCTAATAAAACTATTGATATTAGGAGAAAATTGGCTGCCACAAAGTTTCCGATATCAAATGCATTCATTTAACTTTCCTGCAAGGTGATCCGCAAACTGAAGTGAACGCTGTTGGGAGGTGAAAGTTGGTGACACTAACATTTCTTTTGGTATATATTTTGAATCACGATAACTTGGCGGCTTAAATAATAGGCCTTAAATGGTTTTGTAATTTCCATTACAATTTCCATTACAGTTAGTTTCTTATCGTTACCTCAAGATTTCCATCGTTGAACCCATCGAAGTTTAAAACATGGGGACACTTTAATTTTTAATTACATATCGTTCTATGCTATTTTAACCAACCACTAACCAAACACTTAGAAAGCAGTTGTCCACGAATAATTTTCTATTCATATTAGCGATAGAACAAGACCACGAGTTGAAATGTCTGAATTTGTAGTTTGACATGTGGACACTAACTGAGTAGAGAAAAGACATCGAAAAATGTAAATCGTAACTTTTTTTTTTATTTCGGACAGCATGCCCCAAAGGTTTGCACACCACAGCCAACTAACAGTTATTGTAATGTATAACTAAAGATTTATATGTGCTTGTTAACCGGTGGGCTTTTTTATTTTTACCTTTCGACAAATTGGAACTATATGTGGCTAATTTCTGTGAAAGGCTGGCTTTTTTTGGCAAGGCTGACCTATTGATTTTTATGGGGGAAACTAAATTTAGTCCTTAACATTTCAAAACGTTGCTTGCATAATTATTTAAAAACATATATTTTTTCATTCCTCCAACATATTACATAGTGACAAATTTCAAAAGTCAAAACATAAACTGACAGGAAAAATAAAAACGACAGTAACTCATACCTATCATTCAGGACGTCTGCCTAAATTTTCTCACGATTCCTGGTTTTTCCACACTAATTCGTAATTGTGTAGCCTGATTCAATACTACCCTCCCCCATCCCCCCCAAAAAATATTTTCCGCTGTTTGTTTTTTGGACTCACGAATAATTTTCTTGTTAGGAAAAAATCTGGTGAATATTACATCAACTTCTGTTGTTTGTGCACTGTTTTGGGAACAATTCCAGGGAAGTACTGAAGAAATATTCTAGGTTTATATTTACCCCTGATCCGCCCCCCCCCCAAAAAAAAATTATTTCTACTTTGCATGTTGCCACAAAGGACGATGGGGAAAAAAGTACCACGTGGTCGAGCTCAGTGTTCTTGCTGTGGGAGGTGACTTGGGGAAGGGGGGCAGACCGGGGAAAGTCAACTTCAGACAATATTAAAGGATGTTTGAAAAAAATGTCGATTAGTGATTTGGAGAGTAATAGTAGTACATTTCCTGACCTCTACCATTTGTATTATTTTTGCAAGTTTATTTGCGACAAATTATCTTTACACGTGGTCAAACGTGGTGTAGTCCAATTTTACAGCAATTTTTTTTTTAGGCTTCGGAGCTTTAAATTTCCACTAACAGTAGGCTGATGTTAGCTACTACGATCACTAATTCATTTTGATGGAATTTACTTGCATCACCCTACTCTACTGCTATGCTTCCATCGCGCAGCCATAGGCTAACTGAGGAATGAAGCAAAAAAAAAATAATTTTACGGTGTCAATTGCGTACGATTCGTGGTAGATCGTTTACAAACCCTGAACATCTTATGGTCTCTAAAACTGGTTAACTATTCATCATTTCTTCATATCTCTTTAAAAAATCAATCTCCAAGATACAAAAATAATCAGCGCGTTTATCTGACGCCGTCCTCCCGTATCGTCCTGCCAGCGTTGATTCAGAGGCGTTGCTGACCCAACAGATGGAAATAACCCGGCCGCCGGTCACGTGATTGCGAATGCCCTATATATATCCCCTATAATATTTAAAATAACCAAGAATTGAAAAAAAAATCAAATACGAAGATTAGTACACCATCTTCTCCATGTATATAGGGGAGAAAAAAGCCACGGTAAAAAAGATTGCAAAAGTCTCTTGAGGAACTCCCCACCCTGCCTGGTGAAATTCGAGCGAAGACAATTAATCTAACCACCTACCCTATATATAACAATATGAAAAAAAAAAAAAAACTATTTTATTTGTTTTTGACTCCCCCGTCTCTCCCTCCCCCGATTTTTTCCTCAGACTTTTTCTTTCGTGTTTTCTCCATATTTTTTTTTTTAACTTTGATCTTGTACCACGGTTAATAGGCTATAAATGCATTAAAAAAAAAAACACTTGTGTTATTGGTAACATCTTTCCGTTAATTTGGTAAATACTAATCTACTAGCTGGTTCTTGATTTTATTTCTTGCGTTATTAAATGCAGGCTAATGTTTATTTTGTCAATACGGGTGTGAAACCCATTTCTGTTGCCCTTTGGAACTATTGTCAAAACCGCTGTCCTTTGGGTACCAATACCGATGCTCCAATAGTTAAATCTTGGTGGTGTGGTTCGGCGATTGTCGTGCCAATCTATAAACACATCCAAAGATTGACGGTTCGAGTCCTTCGTTGGGGCAGTCTAATGTTCTAGAACAGAAAAATGGATGCAGAAAACATGGATGGATGGATGGATCGTGTCAATTTTATTTCGACATATTATTTTCTCTTTATTTTAAAAATATGATGTCATGTCTGCAACAGTTTGTTATTATGACAACATAACTTCGCTCTCTCTGAAACATGGCTGTTTGATGTAGATTAGTATTTTATTTTATTTTGCTAAAAATAAAAAATAAAAACAAAAACAAACGGTAAGTTCTGATCTTTTCCTTGTAGTGTAGTTTTTCTTTTGGATACACCAAAACAAATCCTTTTAATGGCGCGAAATTTGCAAAGGAAATAAAACTGGAAAAATTATATCATTTAGGGAAAAACACTGCCGGTAATTATTGCAAAAGCTGATAGAAAATTGATCGGTGCGATGCATCATGAACTTTTTAACATGCTGATATGCAATACTGAATTTTTTTTTACTAAGATGCAATATTTAATTCTCTTCTTTTCTCCCACGTGCTTTTCACCCCGTGGAATAGCCACGATTTAATTTACGAGTGTCACATAAAAATTTCTTTACTGTTTTGTCTGTTGATATGTAGGCTGGTGGGCTGCACTGCAAGGCTACGAGCATGGGAGGGCTCGCTTCGAATTTCACACGTTAAAAATAAGGCGCGCTTACATCAGCCTGACATCGC